>JABXWE010061351.1:0-12906 GCA_014611495.1 Limonius californicus
GATAATCTAATAGAAAATGAACTTATTTATATAACTTAAAGCTATTTCATGTTTTAAACCTGAAAAATAAATTGGTAAAACCAAGTAAAAGTCATGCTCAATCAGTGTTTGTCATCTCCCTTAAATTTGTTTTGGTTGATTTGGTGTCTAGAATTCTCTGTTTCGTTTTACTTGTTCGTAGTCGTCATAATTGTATGACGGTATTAAAAGGATTTATCACACTTGACTATACGTTTTTCACCTCGAAAACAATAAGATATGAGATTTTTATATTCTGTTCGATAACTGTCAACTAACATGTAATTTTGGAGGAAAATGAACCTTTCAATTGTATGTTTTTTGCGAGTAATAGTTGAATATAGGTATGAAGAACATTTTAATACGATTTTGATAATTATTAATTGTAATATTATTAATTTAATGTGATTTGTTTAAAATAAATATCAATTTTCTTAGAAAAATAATCGATCGGCTGTGTAAGGTGTCAAAACATTCCTTCTGATGAATGATATTATTAAAAAGTATTTAAATATTTAAGATTTGGTAAATTTCTGTATAATTTTATTCTGCTTTCCCATTGATTGAGGAAGTCACATGATTTTTGTAAAACATACCTGGTTTTGTTTGTATTATGATGTTGCCATAGATATTTGTTAGAAAACAAAAAGACTTGCCACAAAAATCTCAACGTGAACAGCCCGTCTGGCGAGTTAGTTAAAAAAGTGATTTTGTGTGTTTATTATATCTTGTTTGAATAAAACTATATTTATTATTAAGTGTTAAGCAAATCAGCTTGCTTGTTATTGTTTGTGTAAAAAATTGGTAAAATTCGGTAAATTAGCCGAAAACTGAGGATTTGGGGCGGAGTATCAAAGTAGCGTCAGTAGGCTTTAGTTTTCTTTTTATGGACAGGTTTTGTTTGTATCTGGCTAGTATGTAAGGGATTCCCGCACCTCTCTGAAGTAATGCGAAAGCGGTTCCTGGTTTTGAGGTTGGGGGGGGGGACGTTAGCATGTCTGAATGAAAAAATTTCACCAGCGCAAGAATTTAAAGGTTATACAGCAATTACCAACATTTATACGAGTTCTTTTAAAGTTTATGTTTGAAGTGTGTCCTTTTTGTTGTTTCAACAACTTATGTAATAATATTATAATATTTTTTTTATGAAAGGGAGATCATCATTATTACAAATCAATATATAAGAAGCTGGTTAAGGACTGAAGATTGAGGATATTAGTATTAACTAGGATTTCTGAATTTATAATATTATTTTAGCAGTTCCTTGCCTTCAATTTAAATATTACATTTTTGGGTCGTATTGTTTCCGATAAGAATTTTTAGAAGATTCTGTACCTCTCCTCTTTCTCCAAAATCCGAGTTTTGGTACTTGGTCTACGTGTAGCGCAAAATATGCGCAGCCTTTTACGTTCGCATATTGTCACGAAGCGGGTTTATAGTAACCAAATTCTCAGTTTACTTAATTTCAACGCTTTGATGTTTAAAAACCGTCCCTGAAAAAGCGAATTTGTTAATAATATAATAACTGCTCCTTTAAACGAAACTTTACTCATTACTAGTCTGCTATTAAACCACTTCTTTTAAAGCATATAATGTAGTTTATAAACTAACCTAGAAGAAGAATCTGCTATATAATGCATGCCTTTACAGACCAAACACCATACAGTAAGTTCCTTTTCTATGATAACCGTTCTTATACAGTGTGATCATTTTATTTTGTAACACGTAGGTAGGCTACACCTCTCACATGTACAGGAGATGCATAGCTAACTTTTATTTTTAACAATATATAAGGTTTCATTACATTAGGTACTTTTGACAGGCAAATGTCAACTACTGTTTTGTAAAAACTTAACAAACATCCAACGTAACTACATTGACTTTTATTTATTTCAACAACGTAAAGTTTACTAAGAATACCTACAAACAGCTGCAATGTGTGCAACCTACCTGCCTGTTACAAGATATAGTAAGTACCCTGTATATACGATATGCTTCTGCTTTATACTGCATTAACCAGTAGGTAGAGCGTTCACTTGGCAGGCAAACCTCTGACTGTGGATTGGGTTCGGTTCCCTTGCTTTCAAACGCAGCAAAAAATCTTGTGCTGCAATCTACCATGCACAACTGACCAATCCGATTAGGACTCTCTCTCTAAACCTTCTCCGGGATAACTGTCATAGGAACCAATGTAAAATTTAGATATCGCAGTACCGAGTGATATGTATTGTAGGTTGCCTACTTTTGGAATGGTCCTGTCTTACTCTCCTGTGAATAAATTGCCATGCTATATTGTTTTATAATGTGGTGTTCTTGAAATTGCCTCCAATAAAGGAATATTGCGTTAGCTATAAATATTTTTCCAAACAAGTCATGTATACCTCTATGATGACCGTTTTTTTGCAATCAATAGCCATGAAAAATGGTTAAAAATTAGAATCCACATAAAAATATCCACATAATTAAGCCCACCATTATTTCTACAATTCAAAAGAGAGAAGCTACGCAAAGTGCTCCAAAACTTTCGGCGATCAATTTTCTGATTTGTGTTCAGGAAATGAACTGTATAAAGCACAAAGCGTGATGGAAACAAAGATATGCTCTGCAACCCTAATAATGTAATCGGCAAAGTTAAACGTTGACGATTTATTTATTGTGAGCAACAGGAACACTTCATTACAATAATTGCTTTTCTGTTACGAACCGCCATTGCCATCCCCGTAGATAAGAGTTTGTAGCAATCAGTAGAACAATAGCTTCAATATATTACGGCATTTTTCTTAATTTCGATAGAATTTATACGCATTTACCAATAAAGCTGCAAAGGGAACAATATAGATGATTTAGAAATATTTTACACTAAATTACTGTGCCTTTTATTATTTTAGTTTTAAAATACTTTACCATGTCGAACAATAAACAGCCGCATTGTATATAATCATTAAATTAGGACAAAGAACAGGATCAGAGCAACTGCGACTGTATGTAAAATAGTCCTAACCCAAACTTCAATAAAAGTGTTTATAATACTTAGAAATGTTACCCATAAATTACTTTCTCTTCTGCAGTACGATCAACAACACCTTGGATGAGGTTGGCTGTAGCAAACAACACTGGTTCAACATTTACTACAGCTTGACCAATATAGCTGAAACCCTGGCTGCAAGTAGTGCACAAGCACGGTTACTTAAGTGGGGACGGAGCTCATTTTAAACCTGAACTTCGCTCTTACAATATCGGTACAGTCCAAGAAATAGTAGTAGTAGCCTATGAGATTAACCGTTGCATTTTAAGTACAGCTACCGCACCGAAAGAAAGTTTATATCGCCGAGTGTACTTCGCTCTTTCATTTTCTTCCAGCATGTTCCGTCTAGCTTCTTCGGTTACGCATTATGCGGGCCAGCTGAGTGAGTCGATGTGTACAATAATTTAATAATTCTTACAGCATAGTCATAGGCTAATAAGATGCATATTTACTTATGGTATAGCTTAGTTTCTATAGCTATTATTTACCCTAGAATACAGTTTATTTTATATAGTCGACGTTTGAATTGCTCAATAAATTTTGATGGATATTTCTGCATGTCCTCTTAAGAACTCCATGAAATGAAGCTCGACGGACTGGCTTAAGAGGGTCCAGCTATCACTACATTTTTGGGATCTGTCGCAGGCATCTTTTCTAAGAACCTGAGCCTCCACATTAGAAAACCTCTGGGTGCTTTCACTACCGTCTTCTAGATAGATGTGGTAGAAGTAATAGAAGGAGCTATTGCAGTCGCTCACCGCGGGATTAATGGAAAACACGTATGAATGTCTACTGAGAGTAAGACGACTCTGCTAGCACCTAACATTTGTAAGAGAACTTCGAGGCTAGTAGATCAGTGTCACCATGCACTGACAGAAATGTCGAATGATAATGTCATTCAGCTCGTTTCGGTCAAAGGACATGATAGGAACTTGGGAATTGAGAAGGCGCTTCAGGACTCCGTCCAAACCCTATGAGGTCCGGAACCTATGTTGACACCTTCTGTAACCACCTAAAATACCTTTAGGAAACAAGTAACCCCAAGCAGTCACACTCGCAGATGAGTCACCCTACAAGGCTGTCGGCAAAAGAAAGCAGGTTTTTCTTCACCGGCCTAATGGACTTCGAAGTACAGCTTCCAGTTATCCAGATCTAACATGAGAAAATTTATCGGCATCCTAACGGGACACTACCGACTAAGTAAACGTAAGCACACAATGGGACTAGGATATAACCACGAGGGGGAAATAGCAGAGCATGTAGAATGTCAGTGCCCCGCTCTTGCTTCTATCAGAGGGTCCATGTTACAGGACTTCTGGCCTAACATGGTCAGTATCAGTATCACCTCAACTGCAATCTATTTCAAGTTCATCAACAGGGTTGGATGGTTTCAGGATTAGCAGAGTTAATGCCGATGCATGGAGGACACATCATCGGACCATGTTCAGCCGTAACGGTTGTGAGTGTATCTCGCCCTTCCTATAATCCTGACCCTGATTCAGTAAGATCTTGCAAGAAGAACCTATATAGCCGCATAAACTCAAGCGTTGGTAAAGTCCCTGGGATTTTAACCTTAGTTTTAACTGTGTGGAATTTTTACTAAAGCTTACGAATTCTCATTCTTTATATGTTACCTTCTGGAAACTTTATTCTTATTGTGAACAGTGCTATATACCACATGGCATCCGTAATGTGCATTGGAGGTCAGTTGGTAGAGCGCTCCTTTTCTGGGCGAAATGTCGTACGTGAGTTGTGTTCTACTTTCCAGTATTACTACGCAGCGCACAAAATTATTTTGCTGTAGTCCTATACACAGATGTTTCCAGTCTGGTTGGCAACCGCGGAATCTTGATGTTAAAAACCACCTCTGGAATTTCTATCGTTCGGATTCGTTAAATTGTAGGTCTCTTTGTTATCACCTTAGCGCTGAGCAGAATCACTTAGCAGAGAAAAGCCAGTACCCAGCAGTGGGACGAAAAAGCTGTTGTTGATTAGAAGTATTATTTTTCGACGTGAAGCAAAAACTTCAATGCTGTGGAGGCTCTAACCCCTTAAATAGATCTCTATTGATTATAGAGCTCCATTCATCAGGATTTATAAAGTAATTCAAACTTATAGGAGGTAATAAATACTTTAAGAAACTTATGGGATGATCGCAATTCCTGCAAGTATTATGTTATACATTCAGGAAAGACAATTTTATATTCTACATTCATAAATAACTGTAGATCTTGATAACCATTAAATAATTGCAGCAAACATTAAAAACTGTTTGGATAAAGTGAAGGCATATATTCTGTATTCTACAGTCACGTTTTATAGCACATTTTCGTGATCATACTGTACAACCACTGCTATTTTCAGAGACCTGATTTCAAAGGTTAGTTTAACGGTCAAGGCTTTCCGTTTTCCCTTAAACACAAATTCTCTACCATTGTATTTCTTGCTGCCTCGAAACATCACGAATTAATTCAAATGGTGAAAAGTATTTGTATCACATTTCCTCAGCTGGACGCAGGTAAATGCTAATTTAATTAAATTCAAAATTGATACAAGGCACGAAAGCCGTCTGACCCGTCGAAAATTCCTTGATATTGTTGTAGATAATCCATTATCCTCATTGTGTGAAACGAACTTTGATGGCGGCTGAAAAGGATTGTTTCACTCCCGAATAATGTAAAGCAATTATTCTCGTAATTGGCTGCAGGTATTCCAATAATATTCGGTGCTACAATTCCTACCAATCCTCTAGTGAGGCTCCTATTTCGATGTAGAGGAGCTGTAATGGATCTGTCTTTTCTGTGCTTACCTATAAAAACGTATAAACCATAGCTATGGAGGTGTTCATCGTAATTGAGCAATATTAATAACATTTAGAAGATGATTGACTTGGAAATTCGATCCTTCGATGTCATGCTACTACACTCGCTTTATCGAGAAGGTTTTATATTTTCTTTACAATAGATCAAAATGATCATAAACAGCGTTCGATTTTACAAGCCAACAATTTTTCAACCACTACTGTACATCCGCTTCTTCTCTTCCAAGTGCTTTTCCTCATATCTAGGGCAGTAACACCGACACCTACTGTTCAACATTTAATTCAAACGGCTGATACACCAAAGAAGGCTGATTTCGGTTGCAAACCGAGGCCAGACTTCTGTGTAATGGGTTGCAGCACAAGATTGCTGTACGCTTCCTGGTTATGCTGGGATACCGAACTCAAGTTTTAAACGACGTTTTGCCTACCAAACGATCGCTCTGCCAACTAATCTACCACCACACGTTTACATGTTAAGTGTTAGCAATACCGACATCTCCGTAAATAGAACGGGAAGTGCTACCTATTCTTATTACGCTGAAGAGCTAGTTTTAGAAATTAGTTCTCATCTCGATAGTGTAGATTGTTGGGTTCATAAAGAAGAGGTATGAGTTCTTGCTTTTTGCAGTAGATTCATCAAGTTTACCCAGAACCCAGTAATGTTATGGGTGAGTCAAATATGACTAGGTTAGTCCAGGAATCTAATTTCCGATTCATTTTACCACAATAGAGTCAGCAGCAGCGATTCCCCACGTCCCAACTGTAAAAAAACTTTAAGATCTTGTTGAGATACTGGGTTTCGAACGGGTGATCTGTTTAGATAATAGTATAATTCTCAGAGTTTATATTAAAGATAAATAAATTGTCACCTTTTAAGGATAGCAGCTCTTACTGATCCAGTTCTCTAAAAAGGAATAGATCGAGAGCCAACATTAAGTTGGGACGACGAAAATGGTCTCTTTACTTTAGAAAGTTAATTGGGTTGGAAGGAGATGGAAGCTAAAAACAAATGTTCCTTAATGCAATATTTACAACACCGACATACGTGTTTAGGCAATTAGTACGCTATCTTCAACAAAAATTGATTAAATTAAACTGTCTGCAGTAACTTATTTGGTTGAGAAGAACTGAAATTAATTCTTCGCCAAGTCAACATTGAAAGACTTAGAATGGAAATGTAAGTTAAGCAAGGAAGAAACAGCCTCATCATACATATACATAAACTGTTTCAAAAGATAAGAGCGGAAAGGAATGATACCTAGTCAATGTAAAGAAAGTTATACTATACCCATATACAAAAAAGGGAATAGAAAAGATCCAGATAATTACAGCGGTATATCATTACTAAACTCCATGCTAAAGCTGTTTACTTCAATAATGCATAACAGACAAAGAACGTGCATACCTATAGCAGAAGAGCAGCAGGGCTTTCAAAAAAATAGAAGTATTGTGGATGCAATTTTCATTCAATTTCAACTTGTCGAAAAGTTGATTGAATATGACAACCCAGTGTTCCTGTGCTTCATTGACTTTACAAAGGTTTTTTCGAGTGAGAAAACAATATATAATAGACATATTGCTAGAAAAAGAAACTCCAAAAGACATAGTAGACACTATATGCAATCTAAACACAGGGTGCACAACGGAAATAGTGTCAACGAGAGGTAATGCTCAAATGCCCAACCCATAGAGATAAAGACAGGAATACGACAAGGGGACTCGCTAAGCCCTTTTCTGTTTAACTTAATAATGGATAAAATGGTAGAAGCCCTAGCAAACATGCCAGACTACAGAATGGGGATTAAAAATATTAATATCTTGAGCTACGCGGACGACGCAGTATTAACAGTAAGTAACGAAGGTGGATTGCAAAGATTGTTACATCAACTAAACATGACAGGAAAAAGGTATAACATGGAAATTTCAACAGCCAAAACAAAAACGATGGTAATATCAAAAAATCCAAAACGGTGTAAGCTGGAAATACAAGGAGCAATAATAGAAAATGTTAAATTATTTGGGTGTTGAAATAACAAGCAGTAAAGACCTAACATCCGAGGTACGAAAGCAAACAGTTAAAGCAACACAATGTTACAGGCCAATCGCGCTTTTTCGACGAGTCGTAACTATCTTGATGGAAAAGGGCCTACAGCTTAGCTCAGAGGAGTAAGGGGAGTTCGTGAAAATCGTTTATGGGAGAAAATCTTTAGTTGTGTACAGGGCGAGTCAAAATAAGTGGGCGCCACCTTCCACGTCCAGCTGATTGTGTAGGTCCTCGTGGAAGGCCGAGAAGCCAACAGCTCACGTGAATGGAACCTACCTTTATTTTGTGCCTCCTCCTACATATATTTGAAGCTTGCAAAATGTTTACATAACATACAGAGTACCCATAAATAAAAGAGGCAGTAAATTTTAAAACACATATAATAAAATAGAATATGACCACACAATCAAATGACACGAGTTATAAGGCAAATAGTTTGAAATTACAATTATAACGAAAATCCTGGAACGTTCAGGGAACGACGCGGTTGACTCACAATATTTATACTATGATGTATCTGTGTGGTCAATGGCGTAGTTTACTAAAAAACACAGCATAAACAAAGTTTCTTTTTACAAGTATTTCGTGCAAATAAAAGATTTTTGACTGAAGGTCGCTTTTTTTGGGTTTAATAAGACAAAGTTTAATTCCGGTAAATTCTGCAAGTCGCGCGCAAGTCTGGTTTCACCACACACAAACAAACTGGTCTGTTTTACCTTAACTTTGAGAGGATACGGCACAATATTCGGCGATTTCCAGTTGCTAACGATGAACGCCAGCGAAGACAGGAACCTTCGATGGTATGGAGAAATGGCTGCAGAACCACGGGCATTGGGCTTCGAAGATGATCCGCCGAAAGGCGATTGGTCAACTCACCAAAGAGTTGCCTTATACTGGGGTTGAATCAAGTTATTCCTTTTTAATCCGGCAGTAGCCGACGGCCTGTTAAATACCCCTTGGTACAACAGCGAAACGGAAAACACATAACAGATACCCCTTTCAAAAAATCCCGAGAGCCGCCCCTGCAGCACTTAACGTAATTACGGCCCCCGTACGGGCAACCGGAGTCCACAAGGATCGGAAATGAACTAACCCAAAAAGGCAACAGGACCTGCATTTCTCATCCGATTGATGTCCATTACTCTTAATGGGGTGGAGTTGATAATAAATAAAACACCTTGTCGTCCCCACGAAATATATATATATATATATATTAAATATTAAATTAACCATTCGATTAAGATAGATGAGCGCTTTCGCAGATCAACTGCATCTTCAGATCATGACTTATCTATATCAAGAAACAACCAACATAAGCTTAAAAAGCAAAAACAAGTAAAATACATTACCTTGTCAAAAAATTAACAAAATTTAACACAGCATCAAGGAAAAAACACAAGTTGGCCTAGTTGAGTTTGTTAACTGCAGTTATTGTGTTTTTTCCTTGATGCTGTGTTAAATTTTGTTAATTTTTTGACAAGGTAATGTATTTTACTTGTTTTTGCTTTTTAAGCTTATGTTGGTTGTTTCTTGATATAGATAAGTCATGATCTGAAGATGCAGTTGATCTGCGAAAGCGCTCATCTATCTTAATCGAATGGTTAATTTAATATTTAATATATATATATATATTTCGTGGGGACGACAAGGTGTTTTATTTATTACCTGCATTTCTCCCAAACGATATTGCACCACGTTACGAAATACTGCGCAATATTCTAGAAAGATTTGTTTAACACACGAGTTCCAGGAAGCGTTCAAGGTCTAGCGCAGAAGAAAAACAAGAGCTTGCAGTTTTCACACAAAGGAACTATTAACACATCTCGAACTTCGAAAGACAAAACAAAATAGTGAAACGGTAACCCAAAATAAGAATTCAAATCAAATAACGATCCTAATTCGGAGGAAGCGGCAAACAAATTACAGAATCAATTCAAGTGTAGCGGCAAATTTGAAAATCACATAACAAGTGGCAGGATGCTTAAACAATATAATATGGAGACAAACACATGCGGTTAGAAAGCAAAACAAGAATATATAAAACAATGGTTCGGCCAATCCTAACTTTGGAAAATGAAACTAGAGCAGATACATCAGTCTCAAAACGTAAAGCAATAACAACGAAAATGAGAGCTATAATGGAATCATTTTGAGAAACAGACAAACGAACATTGAAATAAATAGAAGATGCGAAGTGCCAGATGTGGTAAAGTGGACGAAAAGAAGAAAAATGGGTGAAATGGGCATATAGAACGCATGAGTGACTACAGATTAGCAAAAATATGCAAAAACAGCATACCAATGGGAAGGAGATCAGCGGGACGTCCACCCAAAAGATGGCACCAGAGTAGGTTCTCGTCATCCAATGAATAAGCAGCCAAGACAAACAGGACATGGTCTTAGTCGATAGGAAGAGGAAGAAGAAGAAACAGAAGAAGAAGAAGAAGAAGAAAAAGAAGAAGAAGAAGAAGAAGAAAAAGAAGAAGAAGAAGAAGACTCAAAGCACCCTCTATGTTACCACCAGAAAATGGAGAGAAAAGCCCATATGTTTACTTTACACGAATTTAATAGAGCTGTTTTTTAGAGAACACTTATTTGTTAATAGTGTACTACACGCGATATGATACGGTTGATTCAGTGCTTAATTTTTTATTTTTTTGATAACCCTCGTGTTATTGCTCAATTTAAAACCCCCTAGGTGTTGACGGATAATTGTTTCAATTATCTCTATAACCCTCTCAGGCAAAGCTATTGAATTTCCGAAACTCAATAAAGTTTTCTAATTAAAAAATAATAATACCACAATTTTTGGAGCTTGTTATTATTTGTGCTCCAATGTTATCTTCCTCCTATTAAATTTTTACAGTCTACAGACTCGTGGGGCTGTCAGTTAATTAAAAATCAATTTAGGGATATTATAAATAGATTAAATTGCGGAGCAAATTTTCGAGACATCGAGTGTCGCAAGGGAAATGGTTTGCGGGCTTTTGTTGGCTAACAAAGACTTATCCGGAGCCCGGATTGCCAAAGTCCGGACCACGAGCCTTGTCGCTCGAGTCTTCGAGTTACAGACCTAGTTTGTTTGTGGCGGAGCTGAGATTTATTGCGGTTTTGCTTATCCCATGTCCTCATCTTATCCCTGCTTTGTATATCATTCGTCTCGTACTTGCTCGTTTTTTTGCCGACTCGTGATTTTCGAGCTTGGTCATTATTATGCAAGGTTTCTGCTTGGCTGGCTCTCCCTCAGCCGGAAGAAAATAAACAGAGCTCAGCTTTCCCTGGCTAAACTACAATTTACTAAATCCGTGCGTTTAACGACAACCATTAGTAATTTTTTGTGTAAAAAGCTGCATAAATCTGGGCAGGATTTTCCAAATTGTCCTTCAGGTTATTTAAATAGTTTACGAACTCCCAACACTCGTTACATTGGAAAGTACAAAACTCTTGAAAACACAAACATAAAAATCGTCCTTTTCCATTAAATGCTTGGAAACGAGCAGAGTGAAAGCTAAGTCGACTTGGAAAAACTTCAAACTTCTACTTGTTTATGAATTCGACCCCAATACGTTCCTATAGTCCCGGTTTTATCCCGGGGCATTCAAACCACGAGCAGCAGTCGTATGTAGGTACGAGTAGAATTAAAAAGTTTTTGCGGAGTTTTCCTTGCATTGTTTACATGCCAGAAACTTGAAATCCTTGTGTATAACCTAGAAATAAGACAAAGTTGTAAAATATAATGTATTCCCATGCGAAACGACTTCAATTTATCCCTCTTGAAGAAACTGAAATAATAAATTCCATGACCATCAGTTAGAAACTAATAATATAGAATAGTAAACCGTTCATATTAAAAAATAAAATTCTTATATCTAATTTACAGATTTTAAAACAAAATAAACTTTTTTTCTAAATCGGAATAAGAAGTGATTTTTAGAAGCTTTCAGAAACCTATTTTAATATACAGGGTGTTTTTAAATGTCTGCAAAATTGAACTGCATAGGAATGTGTATGGAATGGAAACAGCATTGTTTATTTATTTTAATTCGGTTAAATAAGAAGGTTATTATCTTTAAGATTTATTTATAATTGTTTGGAAACCTTTAATCGACTGCTATATTAAACTTACACCAGCGGAATGGATTTATGTCTTGCAGAAATTAATGGAGATAATATCCACAATAATAAAAAACATCAATAATAACAAAAGGTCCTGGTAATAATGCAGATAGCACAGCAACTAAAAGGGTATTATTAATAATTACAGCAACAGTAACAGAATAATAACTATAGCAATAATTAAAAATATCAAAATCAACGAAATACTAAATCAAATGAACAATGTAATCAATTAAAGTATGTAAATTATGAGCAACACCTTAAGGTTTCCTTAATATTTGAAGAACTGTGTTTAGTCACAGCAGCTTCATGTATTGTTTAAAGATGTAAAACATGTAATTTCATGCAATTAATTGAGTGTTGTGAGTGGTGAGTATTTTTTAGAAACTTTGTTTAACCATGCATGAATGTATGTATTTTTTTAAAGATATAAAAAGCAGGTATTTATGTAATTAAATGAAAGATATAATTGTAAGCAATACCAACAACGCTTAGTAATTTTTAAGAATATAAAGCACAGGAGTTTCTGTAATTAATTGAAATATATCAATAACAAGCAATACCTAAAGTGTTAGTAACATTTTAAGATATATACAACACAAATCTTTATCCCATTAACATAAAGATATAAATTGTAAGCAATACCTGAGAGTTTCGGCAATTCTGGTGAGATATAGAACCTAAGATTTGCATATTTAATTAGGAAATATAAATTGTAAACAATATCAAGGGATGGCAGTAATATTTTAAAGATATAAAGCACAGGATTCCATATAATTAATAGGGAGAAGTAAATTGTAAGCAATATTTGAGAGTTTCAGCAATTCTATAGAGATATAGACACAAGATTTGTATAATTAATTAGGAAATAAATTGTAGACA
>JABXWE010061359.1:0-13144 GCA_014611495.1 Limonius californicus
ATTATCGGCAGTCACTACGGCTGCCTATAACTCCTCAATAACTGAGTAGCTGAAAAGTGTTAAGTCTGGCGATAGCGGTGGCCTACAATCTCTGCTTATAATTTTGTCATCAAATTATTCTCTTAGAAATTTCAACATTACACTTGTTATGTGAGCTGTTGCACCATCTCGATAATCTTTTTTTATAAAGTTTATCTTCAATCTAGTATACACGACAAGAAGACCCATCCATTGATGGTACCCATGTAGTACGCCTTCCACTAGGGTGCTGTTAACAGATTCCAAGGCCGTCATCGAATTAGGCGTCTTGCGGGTAGTTGGTCATTGGATAATTCCTGGACTAGTTCGTTGTTGTGTGTTTTATGGTTTCTGTGGTAGTTCCCTGCAAATCTCTGGATTTTGTCCACTACGAATGGTATACCGAGGGCTTCATGTATCTTCAGATTGGAAACGTACCAAAGCGCATTCAACAAGGCGCGATATGTTTTAGATTGAAACTGTTGGGTGTTTTTATGCGGGTTGGCTTGGCGCATTCCCACAGCTTAAGGATAGTTTGTACTTTCTTTCGCTAGCCAGTACATTTTACGGAGGTTAAAATGTAACTGTTGGCATTTGGTTTTGATATGTTTCCTTCATGTGAGTCGTTGATCCAGGTGTAGTTCCAAGTTTTTGGTTTTTATCTTCACGGGTATAGGTGTGTTGTTAATACTAACTGGCGGACAGACATCGTATCGCTTGGTAAATAGTACTTAGACCGTTTTAGATTCATATATTTTAATACGTCATTTGTAGAGTCATTCAGAAATCCGGTTTAGATGATGTTGGTGATTTTCGGGAGCAATTATAGGGCTTTCGTTAGTGGATGTGGTAGCGATATCGTCGGCAAAAGTGAAGATAATTGTGTTGTCAAATTTTGGCCGGTCAGCTGTGTATATTATGATGTACATGAAAGGTCGTAGGACGCTGCCCTGTGGAACACCGGACTTTAGGAGATAGTATAGGGATAACTCGTTGAGCTTGACTGAGAAATAACGGTCTGTTAAAAAGAATTTAAAAAAATAGTGGTGGCTTGGGAGTAGGTGTTTAAGCTTGTAGAGCAGCCCAGAGGGCGACAATCTAGCAAATACCTGGGAAACATCCAGGAATATGCTGTGCAGAACTCTTTATCTTCGAGGCTCCTTGATATTTGGTTTACTTTCCTCTGCGTCTGGTGAATTATTGAGTGATATTCGCGAATTGGAAATTGGGTAGCTGTGCTAGTATAGTGTTTTCGCGAAGCCTTTTAAGGAATTGTCTTTCAAACACTTTGCTTGCTTGCGAATTGCAGAAAGCTAATTGGTCTATACGATGTAACATCCTCTACTGGTTTTCCAGGCTTAGGAAACATTATTATGTGCGCATATTTCCATACTAAAGAATAGTATGAAAGGCTTAACGTAGTTGATATCAAAATAAAATCAAAATGCTGGCATTGATGTTTTCAGGAAAAAACCCTAATGTTTCTTCTTCAAAATTTGTTGGCAACAACTCTTGAACTATTGACATTTTCTATGGATGCATATTCAGTATCTAGTAATCATTTTCAATGGCACTGTAATAATTTCAGCATTTCTAGTAGCCTTATTTGTGCGTGTTTTAGAAGTTCTGAGGGTACGCGTATAGCGTAGTGTTTAAGGTTTATCTAGATCTAGAGTGTACCACAAAAATTTGCTTATTTCTTTACATTTCCTTTGCCATATTATATTTTTTCTATTCTACTTTTCTGTTTTCCGATTATTCGCATATATTCCCTTCGCTTCCCTCGGTTTCTCTTACTGATATAATATTCTCTTATCACTCACTACACCTTCTGACTCTTTTGTCCAGCAATAAAAATTTCTACTGTTAGTCTGTTCTACTACATTCAGAGATTTATATGTCGTGTTGGTAGTTCACTTGGCAGAGCGCTCGCTTTCTGCTATTGCTAGGGTCTGACTTGACACTTTTGTATTGTAACTCACTATAAACAATTTTCCAATTTGGTTAGGAACCGTAGAATCTTAATGCAAAGAGCCAGCTCTGTCGTTCTCATTTGACGATAAACTGTAGGTCTCCCCGTGTTTCTACCTTAACGTTGAGGAGATACATGTGAGACGGAAAGCCTGTTGAAGATATGCTTAAGGGTTTTGTTTTATTTTTGTTTCCGTATCAGTAATTACTTTTAGTGTTGTTGTTACTGCATTGTGCCTTGTGTATTTAGGATTTTAGAAGCAATTGGTCGGATTTGCATTTGGTTCCTCTACCATCACAAACGCAAGCTGTTCTTCAACTGTGCTCAAATAACACTCGAAATGAAATATGAATGAATCTACAAATTTATTTCAATAAAAAATAAAAAATTTCAGTATCCAATAGATTCCATTATTAAACGAATACATGAGTTTGCTTGCTTTCGGGGAATGTTAAATGTGAGCAAAATTAAATCAATTTCATAATTAAATAAGTTGAATAAATGAATTCTTTCCTGTTCAGGCGCTGCAAATAATCAATAATATTTTATTTCCAGAGGCGTTTTCGATATAAGCAAAACTGGGCAATGTCCACATGTAAAATACGTTTATTTCAGTTTGCATTTACCAGGCACATTTTACAAGGGTGCACTTTACCTACACAGCCTCATCATGGAGCACTCGGCATACCTACACACCTTTTAAATTTTCTGTAAATATTTATCGACATGTTTGACAAACAACTGCCATATTTCATATTCCCGTGGCAACCAGAATCAAAACAGCAGCCGGTCAAATACAAAGTGTTAAGTGATTGCCAAAATAAACAAAACGTGTGGACATTTCTAAAGCACTATTAACTTTTTGACAGAAATGCGCCCGGTTTTTGCTGCGTGTTTAGCGATTATGGACAAACACGACCGTGGTACACTCCAAAACTGAAACGAGAGATGTAGTGGCGGCACAAGAAATTTCAGTTTTTTTATAGCCTAGAGAATAGACTACTGGGGACGATTATTATATAATTAGGGCAAATGAAATATCATGGTGTTTGGTTTTATTTTCCGTAAGACTTGTTTCAACTATTGATTTTACAAGGACTTGCTATTTTGTTTACAGCAAACCGAACAGGAAATTTACCCTTGCCCAATGTTAAACACATGTAGCAGGCTGTTGGATGACAGGGTGTTTCATAACTAGTGTAGTGTAGTGCCATTTGGTTACTGAGACTATTTTGACTAAAAAAATGTCTAATTAATATTAGTTGTATTTAAGATTTTATTTAACCAATTGCAGAAGATCAAATTTTTAACGGTGTCACTAGTACTAAATTAAAACACAATACTAAAGAAGCAAAAACAAACATTTATTTTTTATAATACATGCTTAAAATATGCTGTTTGAGCTCGAATACAGGCCTGACACCAACAAATCATACACTCGAAACATTACATTGTTGTAGAGAATTTTAGTTAACACACGGATGATACTGTCAAGCAATTGTCTGTATGTATTTCTATATTGTACACTAGCTGCTTTAGATGTCTTGAAAGACAAAAATTCAGACGATGTAAGTCTGGAGATTTTGGAGGTCATATCTGCGATCAATTCATCATCTATCAGGATGATGAAGATTTAGTCATATAGTCTCTTCTATAGTACTTCCAAATGTTCAATAAAAAGGCTGGTATTGATTTGAATATCTCCATTAGTATTCTCTGAAAGCACTGCGAGCATTTCTATTGCAGTACGTAAACAGAAACAAAGTCAGCATGTTCAGAGGTACTAACATATTCCATTGTTGAGGTACACATAAACTCAGGAAAAGTGTGACAATTGTTGTTGTACATATTTTAAAAAGTCATATAATTTGTTTTGTTTTGATTTCTTAAAGGTAACTTGATATTAGGGTTGAAAATGAATTATGTCACTACCACTTTGGCCCGCTATAGTTTCGTAATTAATTAGGATAGCATATGTTCATTATACATTTTTACTCAATATGCCTTCACCAACAAAATTACATAGGTCTACACTAGTTGTGAAACACTTTCTATAAATAGTATTTTAATAGGTTGCAGTACATGAACCCTGTTGAAGCACGAAGGTACAAAAATATCGTTATAAATATCCATACATTTCACTGAACTTTCTTGTGATATCAAAATTTTATGGAAAGTGTAATTTAATTATGTAATATTATCATAAAACATAGAAACATTATATAAATAAACAAATATGATATATAACCGATAATCCACAAGGCAACCTAAGGCTAATGCTTCCAAAAGCATGAAATTAAATAATCCTTTTTGAAGTAACGAATGTATAACATTACCGATATATTACAGCAATAAATGTTTCAAATGATCCCGACCATTTTGAATCAAAAAGCAAGTACAATATTTTTGTTAATGTATATCATTTTTCGCTGCTTGGGGCTGAACAAGCAGTATATGAAATGGGCGCAAACCCTGTTGTCACGAAGTTATTTAAACTGTAGAGCGGAAACTACCGATATAAAGCAAATATGTTTGTACTAATGCACGAGATGTCTTCAATCACTTCCAAAATATACACATCAGTTTCAGGTACGGTTTGGAAGCTTCAAGCACAGTTCATATTACAAACTAAAATGCAACCTTGGGAAAGAGGGAGGATAGTATGGAGAAATATTTACTAAACCCTTGTAAAGTCTCTAAAAATGCTTGTATTTTGTTTGTTACGGGCCAATCGAGCTTTTTCGACCCGTAACCATATAGATGGAAATAAGGCCTACAGCTTAGCTCAGAGGAGTAGGGGGAGTTCGTGAAAATCGCTTATGGTAGAAAATCTTTAGTTGTGTACAGGATAAGTCAAAATAAGTGGGCGCCACCTTCAAAATCCAGCTGTTTGTAGGTCCTCGTGGAAGGCCGAGAAGCGAACAGCTTACGGGAATGGACCTTACCTTTATTATGCCTCCCCCTATATATTTGTAGCTTGCAAAATTTTTACACAAACAAATACAGAGTATACAAAAATAAAAGAGGCACTAAATTTTAAACATATATAATAAAATTAGGTATTGGAAACGACAGTACAACGAAAATAACAGGCAAAAGTGATTTCATAATTCTAAATTACAACAGAATACTTTGAACGTTCAAGAAAGGGGGAACTCGCCGTGCATGTCCAACGGTATTTAAAATCATTTGACTTCTGCGTGGTCAGTGGCGTCGAGTATACAGAAGTCATACAACATAAACAAAATTCCTTTCTACAGATATTAGTGCAAATAAAAAAACGATTAGCGACTGAAGGTCGCTTTTTGGTTTAACAAGACAAAGTTTAATTACGTCAAATTTTGCAAGTCGGGCGCAATTTCTTTTCACCACACACACAAACTGGTCTGTTTTACTTTAACTTTCGTTGTGAGGCAGGCACAATTCCGGAGGGTTGATTTCCAAATGCAGGTACAGTCGGGAAAGGGGTATTTTTCCCCGGTCCGGGAAAAATGTAGAAGCTCTCAGGAAACCAGGGGGTGACGAAACGTGGGTGGATACGCTCCTGGGGAAGTAGATTATTCCCAACAATCACCTTATCACGGGTTCCAACGCTTTTTATCCGAATAAATCGAAGAAAAAAAAACAATCACAATTTGATTGTTCTGTAATCAGGCTACACTGTTAAAACTGAGATAGATCCGACTCCACTTTGTCGAAATAATACTAATTGCCTAAAGCAATATTTGGTACGATACTTAATTTAACAGGTGCCGCGAAAAAAAACCCGCTCTAGTTGAACGTTCGTCTCGGACCCAAGCTTATTGCCAACTCGATTTATTTACGGCCCTTCCCTTAAGATGTAATTTGGGAAAAACCGGAGCAAGGAACGGTCGAAGACTGACTGCCGTAAAAACGCAACGGGAATCTGCACTTCCCCCACAAAAATTGCACCATATTTCGACATGTGACGAAAAGTTCTAGAATAAGGGACACTTGAGTTCTAGGAAGTGCTTGAGGTCACGCGCGGGAAAAACAATAGTCGGCAATTTTGAGCCCACAAAAGGAACTATCAACATCACTCAAACTTCGAAAGACAAAACAAAATAGCGAAACGGTAACCCAAAATAAGACTGCAATTAAAATAACGTTATTCATTCTTACGAAGCGGCAAACAAATTACGGAATTAATTCATATAAAGCGGCAAATTTTAAAAGAGCATAACATGTTCTACCTACTTCGTTATATCCTAGCAATTTCAAACAAAAGGCCCAAATAAATATTGAAATATTTAAGGTCATGTAAATCCAAACCGCAGACTTGTCGTAATTATTTTGATTTTTTGGATGATTTCAATTTTTGATTTAAATTAAAGAAACCCATTTTTCAAATATGACTGGAAATAATTCATTTAAGGTACACAAATAATAAAGTACTATATATAGTTATGCGGGCGAGATTGTTTATATTTCATAAATCATTATGTAACACCCAGGGAACAGTTACTTTTATATAACTGCGATTTTATGCAAGCGGTTCATTACATTATATTAATGCACGTGGAATTGGTGGCGTTAATAAAAAAGAAAAAATGATTGTAAGGGTTACAGGTACAATTGCAAATTTAGATACCATATTTTACTACCAAATACGGCAAGTGACGTCCTTCACCCCCCCCCCCGTGGCGTTTAGTAAACAAAATATAGGTGTCTTGGTTTAACTCACTACTTTTAAGATAATGCTTCCTTTTACGTACACCATTCTACGGTACTTGGCACACATTCACCCAGCGGTAGTTAATCAATAAGAATTTGAACGATACCTTACCAACAGGATAAGTTGTATTGAATGACGCAACTACTCTGTGGGGTAGATTTATCCTAGGGGTTAGTTTATACCGCCTGCCAACTATCGGAGACTTTTGTCTGAACATTGATAGACCGGTAAAGTATAAAAGTTTAAACCTTTTACCTGCATAAATAGACTAAAGCGTAGTTAGGTATTAATAATGGTAAAACAGTTTTCATATATAAGTTTTCACTAAAGTGTCTTTGCACGATATTATCTCGAAGGTAGAATTAAAAGCTTGACGATTGCTACATTTAATTATTGAATTACATGTGTGTATCAATATTTAAGCGGTACCGAGATTTTGTGCGATGTATTTCATGAGAAATTTATGTGGTCTTTCAACCTTTATTTTTCCGGTATACACGATACTGTACCAGATGTTTTCGGATATATTTAAGTAATTAATAAAATATTGGTGTAGCTCACACTGTCATTGGAAAATGATTGTTGCCATTAATCTAATTTATTTTAGTATATCTATTCTATAAAATTACAAGCACTGCAAACATACACTCCATATTCTATAAAATGCTTCCTCATAGGAATGGTAAATAGATAGTAGCTTAAGTTCTAATACCACAGAGGTTACGTTTCAGTTTATTTGGGAACTAATCATCCAGGAAGGTAGCGCAATGTTGTAAGACGGACATTGTTTTCAGTTTCGTAGACAAGAGAATGAATAGGATAGCCGGAATACACACAAAGTGACCTTGATAAACAATGGAATGGCTAATTTCCGGTGCTAGCACTGGGCAGCGAACGAGACGACAATTGAGTTCGCAAATGAGCCTCCCTCGGTAACGGTTATTACCTTAAAGACCTATAAAGTTAAAGAAAATAGGACCGTATTAACAGTTTTAACAGAAACACATCTAGAGTCTTTTATGGCGCTCTTTTGATCTTTGGTGTCCTCTTAATGGCAGAGCTGCAGTAAGCTCTTATACTTCTGAACGCAGGACTAATTGGAATTTAAAAGAAACAGTGGTGATGGCAGAAGGAAGGATATTGAACTTTTTTCTTGAGTTTTGTAATAAATGTATGCTTGTCCGTGGAAACTACAAATGTGAGAGGATAAGTCATAAAAGCCAACAGCCAATAACGGAGGACATAATTATACATCAAAGTAATATGCAAGCTCGGCGAAATGGTAGGTTCTTTCTCTCGGCAAGCGCTAGAGTGTTTAAAAAATCTGATTGTTCAGGGTGATGGCTTCCTAAAATACTCGCAAATAAGGTATATTATGAGGCATTTCGCGCATTTTGCATTAAACTCAACAACCGAACAGAGAAAACCGTTGCCACACAGCCTAATAAATAACGTTCCCTCGGCGCAAAGCGGCGGGTCGCATCGACACTATACCATTGTGCCAGTTTGCGGCAGACAGTTATATGCATATGCATTATCCTTGATGTCCATATTGTGTAGAAGGATTTACATGAATTTGACAGCCCCCTGATTGCCTCGTGCTCAGTTTACTTCCCCTAGTTAGAGTAATATTTCACGATATTGTGTTACCTAAATAGGTGACGCGATGTGTGAAGCGCGATTGATTTATTCGCGGTGACGTATACGCAGATTTAGTACATCTTGCATGAGCCGGAGCAATATCGTAGTCAGAATAACAAACATTCATCGCCAGAAAGTTATTCGAATTTTTAAGCGTTAACTGTTCATATAAGATTTGATGAAATTGCTTTTCCATCTATGCTTTCAATTTATTTTATAGCTAATACATGATGAGGTTTGGCAATTTAATTCCATGACTGGCACAATAAGAAGAACCACAATTTAAGCACACGAAAAATATTTGATGTTTACTCAAAATTATCCCCATTTACTTTAATACATTTTTTGAAAGGTTCTAAACGTTTTTGGAAACAGTCGACAGAAGTGTCCGAAGAAACCGCTTCCAGTTTAGCTATTATATTGTTCTTAATACCTTGTACGTCC
The DNA here is from genome assembly GCA_014611495.1 of Limonius californicus. NCBI lineage: Eukaryota > Metazoa > Arthropoda > Insecta > Coleoptera > Elateridae > Limonius > Limonius californicus. The sequence continues at coordinate 8,772 of JABXWE010061359.1, forward strand.
TAAAATTAATTATCTTTGAGAGTAGTGTCCAGAAGAAAACAGAAAGCCAGGCCATGGGACTAGAATGGGTGATTGATCTTAACAATGCCGTGTTTTATGAAAAACTACTCCTTTCTCACAATTGCGGTCGAATTCGAGAAATGCGCTTCAGTTTCTCTTCATCATTTTAACGTAGAATGCACAATATATTGGTTGTACTTCAGGTAGAAGCTCTTTATGGATAACGCCCTGTTTATCGCAAAAGCATGCTTTTGATTGTGGATTTTTTATACGACTTTCTGGGACTTGGCGAGATTTTCGCTACATGCTCTCGTGCTTTATCTCAGGATCGTACTGAAACATCCACGACTAATTGCATAATGGAGATAAGAAAATTTGCATTATTGCGACAGGTCTAACCAAGGTCTGCGCACGATGGAGTTCTTCTCTGTTTTTGCTTGTAAGATCGTGCAGATTGATCAACGTGACTTATTGAAACTCATTAATTTAGCAGAATATTATAATCTTAAGATATCTTCAACAAAGACTACGGTGCTGGCCTTTAGAGTCACGGACTACATACGAACCAAAATAATCACTAGGAACACAACTATAGAGCAAGTTAACAAAGTTAATTGTGTGGACTACAAACTATCCTATACAACGATCAGATAATAGGAAAGCTGCATGCATTTCAATACCGTTGTGGCAGATTATTTAAAAATGCATACCGAGATTCGCTCCTAAAATTATAATATAGTCATGGCAGTTCCGGCCCTGCTCTATGGAAGTGAAAATTAGTCGCTAAGTGACCAGATCAAAATAATAGAAACTACGGAAATGAATTTTCAAGATCCATAGCAGGATACACTTTAAGAGACTATTACCATTTATACGTAAAATAACGAGATTCGAGAAGAATTGAAAATTTTTAATTTAAATGAAGAAATAAAAAATACAAAACAAAATGGACAACATTTATCACGAATGCCAGACAATTGTACTGCTAAAGTGATACATAACTATAAACCAAGAGCAAGAAGAAACATTGGACGTCCAAGGAACAAATGGATTGACCCAAATCTATGAAGGCAGAACAAACCAAACCTATTTTAAACATTGATGTTGATGATGAAATCTTTATATATACTTTATAGTTTAGTCTCCATAAGAATGTTCAACTTATCTACATCATTCGAACGGTCATTCGGCAGTGTCACAATTACACGAACTCTTGCGACTGGATCTGCATCTTGAGAGATCTACTGGTGCCCGGTTCTGGCATCATCTTAAACTGCCTCTTCGAAAAATTTTAGAAATTTTATAAATGTTTTGCATACCTGTTCCCAAAATTAAACGATTCTAATACACTAGTACGACTTACGGTTCTACCACCGTAGAGTTTTTAACATTTCATAAGTTTCTGTTGCAGTTTTCCTTAATTTACATCATACTCACTCGTTGCTCCATGACGACACTTTATAGGCGCTCGCGTCATGTGCAGACACTAACAGCTGTTCGATTTTGACTTGACCACCCTCTACTGATAAAACTGTGAATCAGTATACGCTGTTTTACTTTTGTTTTAATTTCGCGAGACTTCGGTGTTGCATCGCCAATCCAAAAATTAAATTGCCTTCTGTATTGTACTGATATGCAGGATGTCCTGTTATTCTTTAATTAACAATATTAAAATAAATGTTTTAGTTTGGACAATGCCTACCAGTTATACTTTCTGCTTATCTAAGACAAGTTGATTATTTTAACAATATTTCGTGGCACCCCTACATGTTGTAACTTTTACTTGGGTGGTGTAGTTAAACATGCAAGGGAATCAGAACCACAGACCTTACAGAATATTTCGAGCTCTTATTAAAGTCTAATGTATGCACTTAAGTATTACGCAAAATATTAATATGCATAATTAAAAGTCAACTAGCTACGCATCCTGCTAATGGAACAATTCCCTCCTTTTTCATATGCAGGGTGATTCTAAACTTGTGCGACGTTTAGCTGAGGTTATTTAACATCCGAATTACCTAGTAACGTTTTCAAATTTCGGCACCGTTACGGAGATATGGCGCTTCAAAGATGTTTACAACAATTCAGTTAAATGTAACTAACTTTCTTATTTCTTACCCGATTTTGATAACTTTATTATTTTAGAAAGTTTACAGTCCACGCTGTAAAAAATGGCTGAAATCTGAAACAGAAGTGAAACATTTGGTTTGAAAATTTGTATATTATGGTGTATCGCGATCGTTAATATAAGTTTTTTTTGCAGCTTCTAAAATGGTATTCTGTTTTTCAAAAGAAAGCTATGTTAAATTTTTTTCTAAAATTTGATATTTAAGGAGTTATATAACCGAGTTTCTAATAGAAATAACAATTTCAATACGAGGTGTGTTCAATTGAAACCCATCTTTGTTTTATAAAAAATTTATTCAATAATTTAATTACAAATAATTACCGTCACAGTTAAGGCACCTATCCCATTGCTTTACTAACCGACGTATACCCTGGCCGTAGAATTATTGTGGCTACTGATTGAAGAAGTCTTCCACAGCTATCTGTACTTCTGCGTCAGACTCAAAATGCCGACCTTTTAACGCCTTTTTCAGCGGTCCAAAAATATGGGCAAGGCGATAGATCCGGGCTATAGGGTGGATGCTCTAAAACCCTCCATTTCTTTCGTTGAAGATTTTCTTTTACCACATTAGCAACATGAGGCCTAGCATTGTCGTGCAGCAAAATGACGATTACGAACAATACTATGGACAGATCTTACACTCGCCCCAACAGTTTCTGAAATTTCTCTAGTTGTAATTCGACGATTATCTCTAATAAGGCCTTCCACACATGCCAAATTGTTTTCTGTTAATGGAGTACACCGTGCATCTGGTAGCGGTTCCTCCATAGTCTCCTCTTTTTCATTCTTAAATTTTCAGCACCATTCCTTCGCAGTTGGGTACGAAATACAGCATTTTCATACACTGCTTGCATTCGCATATGAATCTGGAATGGCTGCGCACCCTCAACGCATAAAAATTGTATGACCGCACGCTGATCAAACTTGAACGGATTTTCAATAACAAACGCCATTTCAAAATCGAAGTTTTAAAAGTCAGAATAAAATTCAAACGCCAGAAACTTATTTATGTGTTGCTTACAAACACTACTAACATTAACAAACGTCATTTGAATTATTGCATTTGTTTTCAAGGTTAAGTTGATCATAGTACATACATCGAATTTACAAATATTTATACCAACAGTTTCACTAATGGGTCGACTTGATTCACACGACTGTACGTTTCTTGAAGCTTGATCTGTTAGCTTTCCAGAACAATGAAGTTTATCAAAATTGGACAAGATATAAAAAAGTTATTTACATTTTAGTGATTGATGTAGAACAATTTTGAAAGCTATATCTCCGTAACGATGCGGAATTTTAAAATAGTTTACTAGGTAATTTATGTGTTAAATAACCTCAGCAATACACGGGTAAAGTTTTTCGCATATGTTTAGTATCACCCTGTATGTATATCCGGATACAATGAGCTTTAACAAAGTAACCGCTTGGGTTTGCATTGTTTATTGTATTGTATTTCCCGTTTAGAGCGTACACTTATTCCGTAAGCAACGAACAAACATTAGCATTTCGAGCTCGTGTGATTCAGAAAAGATTTATCTCAAGCAAACGATAGCTAAAAACAGCTAAAGAGCGTTATTGAACTAAAAGCCCTTTTTCAGGTTACCTTATTTCAATTTTGGGCACTATTTATGTGCCTTATACAGATGCACGGAAGAATACACTAGTCAAATTCGTTGTTTTTGATGATTTTCTGGAATGAAACTATTGATGCAGTGCTTTACATTAAAACTGTGCAGTGACAAAATATGTACAACTGTGAAATTTTTACTTATATCCAGGAATTTAAAATATCTAACGCACAAGAACAACTGTGAAAATTATTTGAGTATGAAAACGAATGTTTGAGGATATTATGTTTATAGGATATAACGAACAAATAATACCAGTCCCGAAGCCCTCGATACTATTTAGTTGCCATCTTCAGTAGGAACGTGAACCAATTAACGTATTTTAGCTGAGGAATCGCCCTGAAGACTAAAACTTGTCTTCAAAAAACAGCATAACGGTTGCATTAGTATTGCCATAAGCAACTACAACCGTTGTTCCTCAGTATTATTTGAAATTCTATTTAACAATAAATGAGTTGCGTCGATACAAATATATGTTGTGCAATTTGTAAATACACCAATATAACCTGAGTGCAAAGAGGTCTTCGGAAAGCCGCAATGTGGATATTCTTTCAGAACTAAGCATTCCGCTGCTAACTAATAATGTAAACGTTTATTGTGAACTAGTGGGA
>JABXWE010061364.1:0-11038 GCA_014611495.1 Limonius californicus
CATGGTGATTTTTCTGCACGTGTAAAAGCACATTCAATTTAACATTCTCTTCGACTTTGGGGCGTCCACTCTTAACAATATCTCTGACATTTCCATTTTCCCGAAACTTCTCAATTTTACTCGCTGCTGATTGTGTGATAGGTCTTTCGGGATGCTTTTCATTGAAGAGCGCGACGACTTGATGGGTAGGCGTATAATCTCCGTAACCGACCATCATCAAAATCTCCATTCGTTGTTTTTTGGTTAAATGGGCCATTGCAAAATGCAAGTACAGTTAAGGAGAGCATGTTGCTAGATAAGGCACCTGTCAATCAATGCGATAGATAATACAATTTATTACAGCAATTTGAACATTTGTTATTGTAATTATATTATTTTTTTATTTTAGTTTAGTAAAATAATTTAATTTGTTACTAATAAAGTGGCTTTTCTCTGATCTTTAATTTTTATTATACGTTTTTCTCTTCCTTTCATTTTAACAAATTTATTTCATGGTTTTGAAACTTTCTCAAATATCTCGAAGACTTTCCTCTTCAACGTGCCATTTTTTACAGTGCCATACGCAGAAAAATGTCCTCTATCCGAATCCGTCAAAAAACATAGGAGATGCCATTTAAAAAAAAGATGATGACGTCATCACTCAAAATCAAATGCCGTCAGAAATTGAATTTGTTATAAAAATGTGTGCTTTTATCAAATAAAATGACGTGTCCGAGGATATTTGCAAAAAACTAATCGTTTCTAGTAAAATGAATTTATTCCATACTTTTTATACGCACTGTATATTCAAAATAGGTGTTTACATCGGTTCTGTCTACAAAGTATATAAGAAAATGAATACTGTATTTATTGTATTATTAGAAACATAGTGTTATTATTATATTTTTAACTAACAAGAGAACTTGAAAAAATGAAGGAAGTTAAACTTAAAACTTAAAACAAAAGTTGAAGCAAAAAAATTTGAAAAGGGAAGGAACGTAAACTTAAGGTGCATAGAAACAAAAAGCCTTGATAAAAAAGAAAATGTGAACTTAAAACTTCAAGATACATTTCCAACAAACGAGACTGAAAACACTTTGGACATTAACTTAAAACATGAATGTAGTATGAAAGTAATAACAGAAGTTAGCTTTAAAAAAACGTAGTAGGTAATTTAAAAGTGGTGTTGGACAAGCAAGTAGTTCTTTGGTCTTTACTTTTAAATTTAAAAAAAATTAATAACCGCAGGAATAGACTCATAACAACAATTTTGAGGAGCTTCCTGTGGAACCGCAAAGATTTGCCGATCCCGAGCAATTAAGTGAAGACGAAATCAAATTTCTTGATACTTTAACCAATAAAACATTGACCGAGCTTTTCCCTTTTCTTCTATTGAAGAAAGTAAGCTAATTCAGGATCTATTTAAGTTTTTCATCCGAAAAAACACCTTTCCTTTGGGGGCGGAAATAAAAGAATTTATAAGAAACACAAAAATGAACAAAATCAAAAATACAACATTTTAAAAAAATAAGCTTACAATAATAAATAACTTTATATTTTTCCGCTTTTTTCATATATGTTATAAATTTAATGCAAAATAAAAAATTTCTATTGCAATCTATCGTTTTTACTAATTACAACTTACTAACTCACAAGAACTTATGAGAAGCTGTATTTTTAACAAACTCGATAGGAACTGCAATAAGAAATAGGCGTAGTGACTTCCGAGATATATGGCAACCCTGCTGGAAGTAATTATGTTATAATTGTTTCTATATATGCACGCCGCCAAGGGCATATGTATGGAAGTGACTTTGTATCTTGTATATATACAATATATATGAAAAAAAACTTTGTAAATGTCTTCCCCTCTTTTGCTGGACATATTTTAGAAGTTCCCCTCAGTAATAAATAGTAAATTTTGTGCAGATAGGGTAAGTGGAAAACCCGGACGTCAGGTCGCCTCCTCTATTAGTCGGAAGTGACAACTTAACAGGTATCAATATATATATATATATATATATATATATATCTTAGCCTTCCAATGTTTCATCGGTTGCTGGTGTGCATTCGCCATAATTTCCTGTCTTCGGCATCCATTGATGTTAGATTTTTGTGTCTCATAACCTTTTTTATTTCTGTCCTCCATTTCAGTTCCGATCTTCCACTTCTCCTCTTGCCTGCCGGCGACCAGTTCATAATACTCTTCGGCCATTGTTCTTCTGCTATCCTCAATACATGTCCACATCATTTTAAAATTTTATTCTCCACTCTTTCTACCACTGTCTACTGCACCCCTACTCAATCTGCCTGATAAAAATTATTTCAATATTACTTTATCAGTATTATCAAATATGGCTACATTTTTATTTTTCTTCTCCTTTTATTTTTCGTAAGTTAGGTCTAGGATATGTATTTACCAGCATAATTAGTCTTAGGATGTAGAGGTCTGTGGCGGCGGCCCCTTGGGTTCCGACGCCTACCGTCCGACTATACCCAGCTTAAGCCGGACATACTAACAGTATCATCTTCTTGGCGGCCTACCTGGTGGTCCGGGTCCATGTGGTTTTGAATTGTTTACTATTTGTGCCAGTCTCTTTCCCATTTGCTGCACGTGATCCTTCCACATTCGTCTTCTCTGTCGTGTCTACCAGACAATGTCTTCTACATGACAATTTTCTTGTATGTCACCATTTCTGATTCTGTCCACCCTCCCCATATTTATTAAAAAATAGCATTTCTAAATATAGTAACATTAACAAATGGTTACAATTTGGTGAATCCTTGAAAAGGTTTCATGATAGTGTTCATAGAGTTTCACAAAATTTTCTTTTCTAAGTAAAGATTATTTCCTTGAAAGTAAATAATTAATATTGTTTAAAGCTGTAGAAATAAAGTTCAACAATTTTTCAGCTCACGTTAGAACATCGAATTCGCAGTGATACAAACTTCAGAAGATAAAGAAAATCAGAAAATTAAGACAGATATCCAGGGTAATGGCAGTGATAAGTCCTTAAACATTTTAATGAGTATCTCGTGTTTAATTAGTTTAAAAATTCTAGCGCGGATCACAACTTCCGCGATAAAAACGTGAAGTTAGCCCGTTTTGCGCAGTGCAAAATGAATAAAGGCACGCTTCATAATCTGGAACGAAACAAATCTCCCGAGTAAATATATCCAAGAACAATATTCTTTTCCGTCGTCAATTTAAATAGCTCGGGGTAATAAAGAATCCAAATTAAGCTATAAATATTTTCCTCGTCGAAACTCGGCTCTATAAATCTGAAGATAACTGCGAGAGGAGTTCGAGCTCGTTATTCCTCTTCCAAATTCAAAATAAGTTAATTATATTACACGGTTTAATTGAATATATAAGATGCTTGTCGAGAAAGATAAGTCTGTTTGTTGGAGTCCTGCCCGAGCTGAAAATTGGCAAAAGGTACGTCGAATTTATAAAACAAACTCTAATAACCGGTCACAATTTTTCCCTTAATCTCTCCGGGCGAAAATTTACTTAGCAAAGAAAACTTTTGCGGGTTCATCACCCCTGACGCGGTTTTAAAATTTCTCCCCGGCTTATTTCGCGCGAAATACGGGACAAGGATCGAAGGGGGCGATAAATTATACTTTGGTTTTGAAGTTGGGCGACACTCGGAATTGCAGGTTCTTCATGCCGGTTTAACTTGGTTGCGCGAATATGATGTATGACCCTCCCGAGTCCTAACGAAATTACTGTCATAATAATGGAAAGGATTGCTGCTAACGTGTTTTAGCTATGTTTTTGTCGCGACAGGGTAACCGTTCGCCAACTTTAGGGGCGTGCACGTTCCCCGTATTAGATTATCTTTCCTGCTGGTCATGAAGCTATTAATTATGTAATACGTTTTCCACTTTTCCTATTTTTGTACCAGTGAAAAATGTCCACAAAAACTGGACCATTAATCATCTGCTCATTTAAGTGTTAATTCAAAGAACTTATCCTACTAACTTTTGGGATTAAACGCTCTGCGAATATCTAACCTAATAACCAACGTAACATTATTAAAATAAAATATACAGTTATAAGCTAAACAATTTTTTTTTCAAAAATAAACATCTGTTCATGGTCCTAAACGTGCATCGTTTGAATTTTATCGTTGCGTAACGGTTTAGTCGATTTTATCTGGGAACCAAGGTTACTGCAATTATTTTGAAGCACACCAGAATGTGTGTTTATTTATAATAATAACAGAATTTCATCATAATAATAGATACATTTAAATATTTCTTTATGATGTATGCTCTTCGTGGTAGCGGGTAGGCACTTCTCGCGATCCCGGCGAAGATAGGTCTACTTCAGGCATGCGACCCTGCCCACGCGAGCCTTGATTTTCTCTTAACTCCTATTACCGAGGGGAGTCAGGTCCTAAACCTTATTCCTACCCATTCCCAACATTAACAACACCTATCCCCCCCTCCCAACTCGCCAACCCGCAGTAGGATAGCGTGGTGTTTTAGATCCTAAAACCTCAAACTCTCCATATGATTAGAAGAAACTTGAAGTGGCCCCAAGTCTTCGGCGACCTGCAGGCTCCCAACCAAGGCAGTGGTCGGAATAAAGAAGAGGTCAGGGGTACTAAGAATCACCGGACTAGAACAGGCTGGCGAAATATCACGAAAATGACAATGGTAACGATAAATGTACAAACTCTAATGAAGGAGGGGGATCTATACCACTTAGAAAAACAGCTCGAAAAGATCACTTGGGATATAGTTGGACTATGTGAAACAAGAAGACGAGGTGAGAACTGCATCACCCTAGAATCAGGCCATACCCTGTACTATTGATGCTCGGAAAATGAAAACCAACGGAGAATGAGGAATAGGCTTTATGATAAACAGAAAAATTGCACCATATGTTATAGAATATGATAGTGTATCGGACAGAGTCGCTTCTATAACATAGAAAATCCCTACCAAATACACAGTGAAATGCGTTCAATGTTATGCACCAACAACGTCATATTCAGATGAAGAAATCGAATCATATAGGAAGATATATCAAGAAGTATAATTAAAATCAAAAGCACCTATTTAATTATTGTGGGCGACTTCAACGTTAAGTTGGGAAAAAGAAGACAGAGGAAAATATTGGTAAGTTTAGTTTTGAGCAAAGAAATGAAAGTGGGTCGTTACTTCTCGAGTTTCTGTCCGAAAAACACTTGTATGCCATGAATTCGTTCTTCAAAAAGAAGAAACAGGGAAGGTGGACGTGGGTCAGTCCGGATGGTCAGACGAAAACCGAAATAGACTATAACATATCAGGTCAAAAACATATAGGTAGTAAAATATGTCAGCGTTCTAAATTCATGTAGAATATCTAGCGACCATAGAATAATAAGAGCTAAAATAGAAATATAAATAAAGCACCGCCCAAAACCCTTACAAAAACAAAAGAAAGAACATATAAAAATAGACATAAGGAAATTGAAGGAAAGCGGAGAAGGATACAGAGAACAACTACGACGTAACCTAGGACAACACGAACAAACTCCCCAAATTTAGAAGACCCGGCAAAGAATATAACAACTTCATTGGAAGAAGCTGCGCAGAAAGTAGCAAAGAAAGAAAATATGAAAACAGAAAAACTCAAACAGAAGAACTCAGAAAATTTTCAAAGAAACAAGACAATTGATATGAAAAGATCTACAAAAATATTACGAACCAGTGAGCGAAGAGAACAGAAATTTAAAATGTTTGAGAAAATCGGAAAGGAAACTATAAATCTTAAATTTAAAAGATAAAAACGGAGAAGAGACAACAGACAGACAAAAAATAATGGAAATTACGGAAAATTTCTACAAGACATGTAGACTTCTCAAATAAATGAAGATCCAGAATATAAATCATGTACAATAAAGGTACTAAACGTGGAATCAGAGGACATACCGGATATAAATAAAGAAGAAGTGAAATTAGCACTGAACGCTATGAAAAACAAGGCACCAGGAGAAGACCATGTATCCATAGAGATGTTAAAGGAAGGGGGCGAAGATATTATCCAAAAATTATGTCAATTTTGTAATGAATGCATAAAAGAAGGAAAGATACCGGAAACTTGGAACAAGGCAATTGTAATTCTATTATATAAGAAAGGAGGCCGAACAAATTTGGAAAACTACAGGCCGATTAGTCTATTGTCACAAACTTATAAACTCCTTACAAAGGTACTAACTAATCGGCTTACAAATAAACTAGATGAATATCAGCCTGTAGAACAAGCAGCATTCACGAAGGATTACAGTACGTGTGACCACCTCCTTACTATGAGCATACTTACAGAGAAAACAACAGAGTATCATCTTAACATTTGCTTTGCTTTCGTGGATTTCTAAGGCGTTCGATTCCGTGGAACGTCAGATAATCATAAACAGCCTAAAAAATGCAAGAATTGATCACAGATATACCCAACTGATAAAGCATATGTATGAGAAAACAACATCAACGATCAAATTACATGAAAACACAAACGAAATAAATATCGAGCGAGGGATTAAACAAGGGACTATAGACTATATCGCCCAAACTATTTAACTTAGCCCTCGAGGAAGCGTTTAAACATCTGCAGTGGCAAAATAGGGGCATACTAGTAGGCGGCAAGAGACTAAACCACCTACGTTTTGCCGATCGTATAGTTCTTATCACAGAAAGTCCAGAAGAATTACAGGAAATGCTGGAAGAACTAGATGCAACAGTAAACAAAATCGGACTAAAAATAAACTTTAGCAAAGCGGAGGTGATGTGCAAGACGGACTCCCAAATTACCCTCAAAAACACTCAAATCGAAAATGTCGACAGCTACACATACCTAGGACATCAAATAAAATTAGGTAGAGAAAACCAGACGACCAAAATATTTCGAAGATGAAGATTAGCGTGGGTAGCCTTCGGAAAGATGGGACAAATACTAAAAAACAAAAATATCCCTCTAAAACTTAGAACACGATTATTTGACGAGTGTATTCTCCCTATACAGACATACGGATGTCAAACATGGACAATGACAAAAAAGTCAAGGAATAAAATAGCCACAACACAGAGATCCATGGAAGGACAGATGATGGGGATATTACTGAAGGACAAAACGAGTAATATAAGGATCCGAAATGCTACGAGGGTCAAAGATGTAGCCGAGACAATAGTAATACTAAAATGGAATTATGCAGGCCATATAGCCAGATTCCAAGATGGAAGATGGACCCAAGTATTACTACACTGGCGACCATACCTGGGGAAAAGAACAAAAGGACGACCACAAATGCGCTGGACAGATGACTTAAAACTGACTGCAGGACTATACTGGACAGGACAAGCGCAGAATAGAAATAAATGGAGAGAAATGAGAGAAGCCTATGTTCAGAAATGGGCTGTAAGAGAGGGCTTTTTGAGATTGGGATTGAGTACGCTCTTCCTTGTTTTAGATCGATTTGTTTATGTTAGTAGATCTTTCTCTAATATTCAAACTATTACTTTTTTTTTATTTCTAAAGTAAACACCTGTTCAGCGCTTCCTAAACGTGCATGGTTTAAATTATACCTTTGCGGAACGGCTTAGTAGTTTTTGTCTAAGAACCAAGGGTACTACAAATGTCTTGTGGCACTCCAGAACGTGTGTTTATTTAGAATAATAACGGAATCTCACCATAACAATGGATACATTTAGATACTTGTTTGTAATGTAGGTTTTTTATCGTTTTAGATTAATTTATTTATGTTGGTAGATGTTCTGCTAGTACAGAAAACTGGTTTAAATCGGACGAACCATATGGCCTGATGATCGTAATACCCATATCTCATAAACTTTAGGCTAACATAATAGCTTACAAAACATCGTTTCTAAATTGAAGCTAAAACCATTATACTATGTGGCCAACAAAATGTTTAATAAAGTTGGTCAATGGATTTAATTTGAACCAAACTATTAAATGAATATTCCTCAAAATAAAATTGAAAGTTATGAGCTAAAAACATGAGACTTACTTGATTTATTTTTAAAATACACCACTTCAGCGTCCTAAACAATTATTGAAAGGTGCATGGTTTAAATGATTCCTTTGCGTAACGGCTTTATCGTTTCTGTGTAGGGACCAAGGTTCCTACAATAATTTTGCGGCACTCCAGAATGTATGTTTATTTGTAATAATAACAGAATCCCACTATAATAACGGATACATTCAGATACTTGTTTACAATGTAGGCTCTTTCTTGTTTTAGATTAACTTATTTATGTTGTAGGTCTTTCTCTAGTACAGAAAACTGGTTTAAGTCGGATAAGTCGCATGGTCTGATATTTGTAATACACATGTCTGATAAACATGAGGCTAACCTACTAGCTTACAAAACATTGTTTTTAAATTAAAGCTAAAACCGTTACACTATGCGGCCCACAAAATGTTTAATAACGTTGGCCACGGCCACCGGGACCACAAACTATTAAACGACTCTTTTTTCAAATAGAATTTAAATTTGTAAGTGAAATTGTGAGACTTACTTTATATATTTTTAAAATAACCACTTCAACGTTCTAAACAATTGTTGAAACATGCATTGTTTAAATTATACGTTTGCGTAATGGTTTAATCGTATTGTCTGGGGACCGAGGTTACTACAATTATTCTGTGGCACTCCAAAGTGTGTCTTTTTGTATTAATAACGAAACCCCATCATAATAATGGTTACATTTATATACCTGTGTGTAATGTAGGCTCTTTGTTTAAGATTAAAATCCAAATGGGGTTTTAAAGCAATTGAAATACTAACCGTTTCAAAGTACAAAGGACTTCAAGAACCGTATCGCCCTTTATTTTAATTAGGCTTATAGGATACAACATTTTGTGTATTTCAATAAAACCGCTGTAGTATACCGCTGCACTATACTTTGATAATTGTGAAGTAATATTGCAGTAGGTTGTAACCTAACAGCCTTATGTAAAGACACTCAGTGTGCTTGCATGCTTACCTTCATTATAAAATTTTGTTGATTACATTCAAGGTACGAAGGTGATGCGAATGGATATCGAAAGCAGAAATTTCCAAATTTCTTATAAATGATTACTTAATAAATAATTAATTTAAATTTTTTTTTAAATGAACTAAATATGTTGTTTTAATTTGAAATGGATTGTAATAGCAATAAAGTAAATTTTTAATTTTCTGAAAACTTGCAAAGATAGGAAAAATCTCCAACTTTAAGACACATATTTCATAATATTAAAATTCTTATTTTTAATTCTTTGCTTGTTCATCGTGAACAAGCGTGGAATGCTATCTGTAAAAATATACCAGGGTGCGTTAATTAAATTGTTCAATGGCCAATGCTAACACAACGTTTGCTCTTGTTTATTTGTTTCCTTTTCTGTGCGCATACATCTTGGAAAATGATATTTTCATGCAGTAAACTGAAATTGAAATAAATCCTTTGAAATAGGTACTCCAGGGTATCTAGCCAAGATAATAATCAGTTCTTTTTAAATAGCATAATATTTTCTACGATATTTGTCTACACAATTATTGCTGGCAGCAAACTTGTATCGATCCCTCGAAGAGATTTCGTTTTACTGCATTGTACGATCTCAAGAGATGGAAGTTAATTTACAATGTAAGGGTTATTAAATGTCTAGTGGTGCACTCGTCCCGAGGAAGCAAACTATCAGTTCTATTAATCAACCATTGTTTTATGGTGTAAAGCAATTCTCCATTAGCTCTCGATATAATTTTAAAAATTTATTTTCGTTTCCATGCTACAAAATATATTAGAAACGGGCACTATAAAATGTGTTATTTATAAAAATATTAAATAAAGTGTTATAATGGACAATTCATTAATCGCCATATTCGTTTCAGTGCTCAAAATACCTCTATTTTTTTAAAAAGGCAGACGATTTCAAAAAGATACGGTACTAATGGAAAACGATTAGACAGAGTAAACGGTTCCATTCTCTGGTTTCCGAATTAGTTGCAAATAATTATGCTACGAGGTTTATTCGGAAATTAAGAGCCGACCGGTGGTAGCACATAAATGTAAAGCTGTAAAAAATTATTATGTTTAAATCTTAGATAACCAGACCTAATAGATTTCGCAATCACCAGTGGAATAGCGAACACTTTTGTAAAGGCAGAAGCTAACCAAGACCTTTCTTCCGATCACTCCCCAGTTATCGTCACCATCAGCACAATAATCACCAAAGAAAGCCCCGCAAGACTAAAAATACGGATTGGGACCATTTCCGCAGCCAAGTGAAAGAAAATATTAGCTTAGCAATTAGAATTAAAGAACCCCAAGACATGGATGTAGCAACTCAACATCTAATTGCCATGATACAAGCCACACCTTCTTCTTCTTCAACTTGATTTAGGCCTGAAGGCCTGTTATTTCCAGCATTTTCCTGTGATGTGGATTGCCAACATTCTTTCCACCTTTTCAACGGTCTTCCCGGAAGTCTCTTTCCATGGACTTTTCCATCTCTAGCTATTCGGACCAGTCGATCGTTGTTCATACGACTGATGTGTTGGTTCCAGTCTCTCCTGCGCTGTCTTACCCATCTTACAACATCTTGGACTTGGCACGTTTCTCTTATGATTTGACTCCTTACCCTGTCTCAACGTTTTTCCACCTACTGTACGTAATGTTCTTATTTCAGCTGTTCGCAACAGGCGTTTCGTTTTAGAGTTATCAGCACGAGTCTCAGCAGCATACGTCATTATACACGTCTTGTATACTCGCACTTTGCTCTCTATATTTAGGAACTCATTTCGCCATATAAGATCTTTGAGGCATCCCGACACAGCTATAGCTTTAATTACTTGGTCAGTCACTTCTTTTGCTAGGTTACCTTGGCTGGATATGTGTATTCCCAGGTAGGTAAATGACATTACTTGCTCAATATTCAGATTGTCAAGAACAAGCTTACATCTTCGAGGCTCTTTCGATATAACCAGGCTTTTTGTTTTATCTACTGATATTGTAGAGTGTGGTGGTAGCTCAGTTGGTAGAGCGCTCGCTTTCTGAATAAAACGTCGAT
>JABXWE010061368.1:0-12537 GCA_014611495.1 Limonius californicus
TGTAATGTTTTCAATATAGTCTCTAGGACATGTCCGATTTTTTCTTCGTTAGAGATGAGAAGCGTTTGCTTATAATAGTTGCATGTTAATTTTAGTTTAGCATACTACAAGTTCATAAAAATCATGGATTCTTCGATTTTGAGATTTACGGTGTTTTACTTGTTTTTAATAAATTATACTTAATTATATTGTTTATTTACGAAACATACGTTTTAGACGAAAACTAAGAAAGTGATTTTTAAATAATGTTTCTTAGTGGATATGTATTTGTATGTGGGTGCGAATACCTTCGATTTTGACGAAATTTGAAATTTAGATGTATATATTGAACATTTTTCGCGACCATACGCTTTTGAAAAAAGTACAATGGCAACCTGGTCAAGTTTTAATGTAGTATTTCTTGCGTTAAAGCTAACTTGTAATTGCGAAATTGCATTGTTTTAGAGAAATTCAACAGAAACCGAGGTATTATTTGCCAACAATACAACATATATCACTTAAAGTAGTGCAAAATATTATTAAAAACGAAATACACCCAAAAAAGGCCCCCGGATATGACCTAATTACAGGTGAGATAATAAAAGAATTGCCACAAATTGGAGTCGTTATGATGGTCCAACTATTTAATGCAGTATTAAGACTCGGCTATTTCCCAGGCCAGTGGAACCTTGCCGAAGTGATACTTGTACAGAAGCCAGGAAAACCACCAAATCTCCCCACATCATATCGCCCAATCAGCCTTTTACCAATAATGTCGAAGATACTAGAAAAGCTACTGGCAAAAAGACTGATGAAAATAGTTACAGAGAATAATTTTGTCCGTGAGCATCAATTTGGATTCAGGAGACACCATTCGGCCATCGAATAAGTTCACAGAGTGGTAGCCACAATAAACGAAACTTTTGAGGCCAGAGCCTATTGCGCTGCGTTGTTCCTTGATGTAAGTCAAGCTTTTGACAAAGCTTGGCATCAAGGATTACTATTAAAACTAAAACTAAAACTACCAGCAGCTGTATATAACATCCTCAGATCTTACCTGGAAGAAAGACTTTTTCGGGTGAGGTTTGAAGCCGAAATAACAACGTTGCATCCCATAAGAGTTGGCGTACCACAAGGCAGCATTGTGGGGCCAATCCTCTATCTACTTTACACAGCAGATCTTCCAGTAGACGCTAATGTAACCATTTCGACATTTGCTGATGATACTGCTATCTTAGCAACAAGTAAAGATCCCACAGAAGCGCAAAGATTACTCCAAAATAATATAAATCAAATTGCACTATGGACAAACAAATGGCGCATCAAGAGTAACGACACAAAGTCGGCGTATACCGTTTTTACAAAATGCCATGAACCGGCGCCACCGATAATGATAAATAAACAGGAAATTCCTACAGCAAACGACGTAAAATACTTAGGCTTACATTTGGATAAAGGTCTAACATGGCAAACACACATTGGGAAGAAGCGAAAACAACTTGGTGCAAAATTCTGCAAACACTGTTGGTTCCTTGGACGCAAGTCACAGTTGTCCCTCCACAACAAACTATTAGCTTATAATACCATTTTCAAATCGGTGTGGACCTACGGGCTTCAACTCTGGGGAACAGCCTCAAAATCAAATACAGCCATCATAGAGCGTTTTCAATCGAAGGTGCTACGTGCGCTTGTTAATGCTCCCTGGTTTTTAACCAACAAAGACATTTACGACGACCTAGAAGTGCCCACTGTTAGTGATGTAATTATGTATTGTAGTGTTAAATACTTGCAACGATTAGAAGCACACCCTAATACATTAGCAATAAATTTGCTAGATAATAGTCAACAGACTAGGAGACTAAAACCAAAGAATATAGATATCTATATTCTTTGCTAAAACGGAAAACACCACTAGATCTTGTGCAATAATCGTGAACATTATAATAATCATTATCACTATTAAAAAACATTCTTCTATTTTATTTGCCTCTATATCATAAATTCACAAACTATTGCACGCTTGTCTTTACTTAGAGCTGCATGCATGTTTTTCTAAAAGATTCTTTAAGAAGCTCCTAAATGTAGGCAACTCAATTTACTACCTACTATTTGTTTCCATAACGACGGAAATTAATACAGGATAAATATGAGAAATATCCTCTTCGCGTTCACTGGAACACATCTCTCTCATCACATTGTGCCACTCAAAATATATGCCTATTGTTTGTATTAACAGATTGCACAATAAACAAAAAAAAATTATTTGCCAAACTCTCTAGGAAAACTATTTTTTTTAGAAATTACAGTTTCAACACTTAATCCAATAAACATAAATATAAAGTTATATAATAGCCTTAAATATTTAGAATTACATGGTGCACAACATTTTATAAAATTAGTAATATTAGAACGAAACATTTTTTTAGAAGGTTTGTGAATAGTTTTAGTAAATTTTATGGCGGGATAGAGAACTGAGGAGTCAACAAACTGTTTATTTAATAATTAAGCTAGCCGATAATTTAAAAAATTTTTGAAAATTTGGAGGTTGCATAAAAATTTAGAAATTGAAACTATTGTAAAAACGGCTCCGAGAAAGGATTGTGCTTCCATTTTATGGTTAAAAAACCCAACAAAACTATTTTCGATTTATTTATAAAGTTGGTCTCTGAGACACTTAATGAATGTTTAAAAGTTATAGCTTTAATTGGTTATTGAATTGGTTCGATTTTATAAAAGTTAATGTATTGGAATTGGAAGGCAACAGTTAGCTTAAAATAAATATTCCGACACAGAACGTTATTGTATTGTCAAAAATTATACCGAAATTACAGAGCGTTTGAATTTGTGGGGAACTCTGTAGCATCAGGATTTTTTAATAATTAAGTCTTTAAGGCTTGTTTATTGAATTTAGGTTGCTTATGGTAGTACTAATTGTGTCGTTGTTTAGTTTATTATTTTATTATGTTAGGACCGCATCGTTTTCCATTCTAATCGTATTTACGAGCATCTAGGACCTACACGAATCTGACGGAATTTTACTCCAAAGGCCAATGTTGGAAAGTTAGAGAGAATATTCAAAGTATAGTGAACATTTTCATGTTTTCAAAATGTGTATTGTGCAAACTTGGAATGTTCACATAAATGTATCATTATAAGCAAATAGAGATTGTATAAAGTATACGAGAAGAGGCGGCCGTGGGCTAGAAGTTAGCACGTTAGACCTCTACTATGAAGGTCCTGGGTTCAATTCCCAGTACCGGAACATTAGATTTTTAACGGCCGTTCTCCCTCGCAAGGGAATGGCAGACCAGCGAGGTATTCTACCTAGTAAATATTCTCTGGCGTAGAAGTGTTTACACTTCCCGTGGTTCGGAGCCCACGTCAAGCTGTAGGGCCTCTATGTATGTAGCACTTTAAACGCGCAACACAGGCATAGGAGAGAAGATCGCTGCGACTCGTAAGAGATAAAGCACTCGAAGAAGAAGAAGAAAGTAGAAGATAATGCAGACGCAGCTTGATGATAATTTCATATAAACAATATTTACATTAAATAATACAGATTTCTTTATCCGTGAACTGTGAACCGTTGAATCCTGAATTTTATATTTAACTTCAAATATATTTCCTGATTTTGCCAAAAATATTCATATTGTTCACTGAATTGTCTCATATAAACCGATGTCCAGTAAGTTTCATTGCAGTGTATATGTAAATGGGAGCTCAATTAAATTAAACGAATATTAATTTTATATAAGTACAAGCAAAATTTTACACATTTTACATTTTCAGAAGCGTTCGTAGGCGGATTGTACCACCTTGAATAAATTATCCCACGATACGTCCGTTCTCGAATTGAAAAAATGGCAAGCAGTGCAGGGCAAAACCATTGCTGAAAATTAATAACAGCCGCGTTCGACCGCAACTTTCTGTTCAGATTCTGAGATGCTAATGGACATTAAAACGCTAAAAACTCATGCGAATCGAAGTGCTAAATATATTACCGACACTAAACGGGTACCTTTTTAATCTTTCAAGAGGAATGAAAATCTTTTAACATCGATGGTGGTAGGGATATTAATAACAGTGCAGCAAGGCAGAACCGTGACCGCGACACGCTCTTGTAGTTGGCACATTTATCGACTGCACCATCGACATCTTCAGACCGCATTGTGCAAATCCAAAGTCTCACGATTATTTTTCATGTTAGCAAGTTGCATGTTTATCAGCAGATTACGTATTGCTTTGGAACTAGAGTGTGTGTTCAAATAAAGCTACTCCTACTGTATATAAAAACCAAAGATGATATTTAAATTATGTAGGAAATATCAAAACTATGGGGCATAAAACTGTTGACAAATTTAGTTGTTTTCGGTAGAAACAATAATGATTAAGTATCTTAGTTTGAAAAACATAGTTCGAATTTCCATCACCTTGTCATTAATCATATTTTTATCTGCCCTGAGACAAAATTTCTATTTTTAGGGCTGGCTCAATCTTTCCACTTTTAAGCTTTCATGAATTTGTTTTTCGCTTTTACATTGTTCAGGAATTTTTTTTCTGATAATTAAAACGTTTGGATAATCAAACCAATGCATTAAATATTAATTAAATATAATTACGCTATCATTTTTATCAGTTAATGAAGTATTGTACCGAAGTCAAATTAATACCGTAATTAGAGACTTTATTCATTAACCGTAGTAGAACAGTACGTATGTAGGGTACGCTATATTTTTACGAGGGAATCAGGAGTATCGTTGTCCAAGTTTTGGTAGATCTCCAAACTACAATTATTGCATCCCACAAAATATAGTATTTCCAAAATTTTAAAAGGTGTTCCCTAAGTAGATTTCGAAATAAACAAGTTTTATTTTCTAATAGCTTAGGTTTTTCTATGCAACTTTTCATTTGCTGTAAACATTCTGACGTAGTTAAATAAGTCCTCACCTGTGTGTGACCAAACTTTATAATACCTAGAGCCACCAGGTCAGCAAGCAAACCTTTTAGAGGAGGGAATTCTGTCATTTGTAGTCCCTGTCAATTACGATAAATGTTAGAAATTAGTATCCGTAAATATACAGGGTGTAACTAAAATGTT
This sequence comes from Limonius californicus, assembly GCA_014611495.1. Classification (NCBI taxonomy): domain Eukaryota; kingdom Metazoa; phylum Arthropoda; class Insecta; order Coleoptera; family Elateridae; genus Limonius; species Limonius californicus. Next base: position 5,078 of record JABXWE010061368.1, read on the forward strand.
GGTCCAAACTTTAGGACAAGTTCTCCACACCAAACCAAGAAAAAAAGTTCCTATACATACGGGTCCGAAAATGTTTCCCCTTCTAAAGTCAGACTGGTGTGACACTTTTCTGCATATAATTATGATAATAGTTGGACCAATGTTTTGAAATTTTATGTGTATACGTTACTCATCAAGGTTGCAGATTAGTTTCGTTTTAATAAGTGCACCAGAGGCGTCTCAAGTGATATTATTTGTCAAAATAAGAAAAACAAAATAATGTAATAGATATTGTAGAAAACAGCACCTGATACTCCCACTTGAGAAGCCTCTGGTACACTTATTACAACGAAACTAAGCTCTAACCTGCAAGCTCGATGAGTAACATATGAACATAAAATTTCAAAACAGTGGTACAACTCTTACTATAATTATATGCAGAAAAGTAATCGGATCAGTTTTACTTTAGAAGGTTGTAACTCCGTAACGAAGCATTTTCGGACCCATGTTCATATGAATTTCTTTTATTGTTTTACTGGGGAGATATCGCACGTAAAGTTTGGGAAACCATTTTAGTTACACCCTGTAAATAGGTAAAATTAGTTTTTATTTTACTGGGAATGCCGTATAAGTATTAGACCAAATGCGAATTGTTGTAATATGTTATTGATCCATTGGACTTTTAATTCAGCTCAGATTGCACGAAATTAAAAAATATAACTCAGTAGGACGAATCGATATCATTCAGCTAATCGCTAGACTGGCTGAAAACTTTACATTGTAATTAGATTTAGGAATCAACCAAATATATTGCAATAGTCGGTCAATTTGTAGAAACAAATATCTGAAATCAAAAATAGAAGTTGGTAAGTCGTTTAAATACAGTATATTTTTGTTTGCTTATGACGTCTTAGTAGGTTGTACTTGACTTTTTGTATAGTAATTTTTGTAACATTTTTTTTGACAGAAATCTCTCTGAATTTATGCATTGTGTTAAAAATGTTGATAACTATAATTGTGACGCTAACCAGGTAGCACTAATTTTTGAAATTTAAGTCGGTTGAAGATTATTTAAGATCTTTAATGTTAGAGGAAAAAGATCATATTTAAAATTTTATTTTGGGGAATCGTGGTAGAGTAGTGGCCGCAGCACTTGGCTTCGGAGTTATTCCACCAAAGTCCCTCAGGTTCGAATTCTGAGGACTGTACTTTCCCAGGGTGTTTATGTTGTCTGGGGCATGGGGTTTTTCAAGCGTGGGCATATTAGACCTGTGCATAGCACGAAATGTGCTGAGCCAAAAGCAACTCCATGATTCTTTTATAAAAAAATTTATTATAAGTAAGCCATTACCTATATCTTGATTAATTTTCCCTGAGAGTATAATTGTTGAAGGTTTTTAGAATATTTAGATAGTTAAAGAACGGAAGTGGTGGTAGGTCAGTTGGCAGAGCGCTGGTTTTCCGAAGAAAACATCGATTATGCTTTAAGTTCGATTCCCTAGCATTATAGCCACGGGAGATTATATAAATCTTGTGCTGCAATCCAGTACATATAATTCACCAATCCGGTTGGAAACTGTGGCGTCTGTCAAAGACCTACTCTGGAATTTTGTTATTTCATACTTCAACGATATCTTGTCGATTAGACCATATCTTCTCTACCGATTTGTACTAGATAAATTATTGTGTGTTTAATCGGTTTAGTGTTTTAATTGACCCAGTCTATTAATTCTCGAATAACCTAATTAAATCCTACACGAACTAATATCAAGGCTTTAGCGGTATACATACACAGTATACATACAAAAAGTAAAATCCATCAACATTCCAATAAATAGAAAATAGAATTAATGGCTTATTTTTAAACTCGTCGGAGGAATAATTATGAACGTCGAAATCAACCGAGACTGACAGTTGAATACAAAAAATATTACTTTCGTCTTTAAAAATTCTAGATTGCTTTCTTTCTCTATTTGGTTCCATTAGTAAACGTCTTTTTACTTAATTGGATTCATCTGTCAGGTGCATATTAGCTAGATTATTCAAGGTTTTTTATTATACATGTACTATTTTTAATACGGCTCTTCCATACTGAACTTGCAACAATACGCGTTAACTGATTTGTCTAAGCTTTCTAGTCCCACGTCCTTTTGTTTTGAGTAGTGTCAAAAAAATGATATTTTGTATAATATTGGCTGAAGTTTCTTCAACTCAGCATGTAGACCTTTATAAAAATGCTTTACTAGAAAAAAGCGACCAAAAAATAGTATAGATTTTAGTTCTTTTTGCGGTATAAAAAACTTGAATTCATCTATGTATAATGTCTATGGACTATAGTTTATTATATCTGCGTGTGAAACAAGTTCTTAATTAGCTTGTAGTGGATTACAAAGGATCCGCCGTAGTTAAGTAATTATGTGGGTTCGGCACAGTCTGTCTGTAGCATTAAAGTTTTTTTATAAATTAAGGATCGGCGTTTCAGTCTTTATTTCATTTGCTGCTAACGTTGCTTATTAGAATTTTACTAAACGGCTATCTAGTTTTCATATTTGGGCCACGCTACTCCTAGCCTTTGCTAAATGGTAGCAGGTTGTAGAATTTAAAAATTAACTAATATTATGTGTAGTTTAGGCAAACTATATTTAGAATATCTCATGATATCTTTAAAATTAGTTGTTATATTGCAAGTATCATTTGAAAATTCTTTCCTTGCAAAACATCTATTTGCTAGAACTTTACTATTTTTTATGTTAAGCTCTATGCTATGAAGTTCAAATTTAAATTAAGGTTTCCGTAAATGGTCCTACATTTTTCAAGATGACTTTAAGTATAGTGAGAGTATTGAGACATGGATATTAATATTATATATGTATATTATATATAATATTAAAATATTAATTAGAATATGGCTAGACGTTTGCCTACATGATTACATTACTTTTAGAAGTCACACTATACAGTCAGAGATTTGATATACATACAAATAAATCACTATGTATATATGTATTTATTATGTTTCTTCCATCTGCTTCAACGATTTCGTTCAATTTTAATCCTAGAAAGAAAGTATGTTCATACATTGTACAATTATATTAGTGGAGTAATAAACGCCCTAAGCTAGCACAACGAAACTAACTGTTGCGGCAGTAACATCGATAATCATGACTATATCCGAAATTATAAATATTTATGTGATTGGTTCGCAGCTACGACTATTAGAAAAGTTCATTACTTATATTTAGAGATAGCTTATTAATTTTTAAATTAAATTATGGTAGTTACTGAAAGAATTACTACTACTGATTTTTATTATAGATCTTCATCAACGAAGATAAAAGTAATAGCCTTCAAAGGTAAAAAACCAATTAGTTCCAAAATAGTAGTCAACAATCAAAATCTAGAATAGGTCTTTTAATTCAAATACCTGGAATGTGATATAACGTATGGTTACGATAACGACATGAAATGCAAGCTGGGCACGTTTCAAGGAATGTGAATCAAACAAGAAGAAACACACAGATCAAATTTTACAAAGCAGTGGCGGTTCCTACCCTGATGTACGGTTGTGAAACATGTACGATGTCTGCGAAAGACAAATCACGTATCCAAGTATTGGAAATTAAATTCCTAAGGGATGCAGCAGGACTAAGAGAATCAGTAATTAAACAATAAGAGACGAGTTAAAAGTAACTGCAATACAAAGTAGAATTGACCAACAACGACAATCTCGGAGAGCACACATTGAACGAAGGGATGAAACAAGGTTACCAAAACAAGCACTCAACTGTAAACCCAGGGGAAGACGGAACGTAGGATGGCCGAGAGCAAGATGGCGACTAGAGCCGGAACAGGTCACAGGGCCTACTCCGTGAAGCGATGATGATGATATTAAATCTATGCGTAGACTAACTAGAGATGTGCTTTATTTGGGGAATTCTAATAAAAATAGAATAAGTAATAACAAATATCTGTAAATTTTTGGAAGCTACTGGAATTGGCTAGATGTTATTGATTATTATTTAACTGTTGAACATTGAAGATAATAACGTGTTTGTTAATTTTAAATAGTATCACCTCTAAAATGTTCGCAGCTGTATAATTATTGTTGTTGTCTTGCATGTACTGGTCAGGAATCTCATGTTAATGCATCATCATAAATATTTTATCCTTTTAACTTACATTATCTACCCTCTAAAATCTAAAAACTTGTTTTGAAAATACTCTTTTTACTCGTTCGAGTTGCCTTTGGCCTTTGGCAACACGATGATTTTTAAAAAACTGGAAACAAATTAAATAGAAGAACGCAAGATTATACTACAGAAAAAAATGGTGGTTTTTTTAAATGTATATTTTAGATTTTCAACCACAAAATTAGACTAAGCCAACGGGTTCGGTTAGTCTATGAGTAAATCATATAAAGGTAGCTATCGATTAGCTACCTAGTTTCATTGCCTACAAATTAGCTTTTAACTTTGGAAATTATTCGTGCGTTACGTTTTGTATTTAATATGTTGTTAATGGCATTGCGTGTAATTAAACCAGGTCAGGTGCACGTAACAGTGGTGAAATTATTTTAATTATGGTACGATGCATTTGGTTCAAGTAATAAACAGTGCTTGCTGTAAATTACTGGCTAGAGGCGAATAAAGACTATAATACAAAATACAGCTGCAGTTTAATATTTAAATTGAAAATAACAGAAGTGCATGACACTCTTTAATCGAACCAAACATATATGCTGGGTATTTATCCGGTAAATAAAATAGAAACATCGGCAAAAAGACCAGAAGCTACACGTTAGAAATATACCAACAAAGTTCTCACGTTCTACTGTTGTGTGTTAATTAGACATGGTAATATCTGTAGAACTAGCGTAAAAGCTAACATCTAAATAATTTACACTTGTAAAAAATTGTAGGTCTCGCCGGAAAGGAACTAGAGCTAGAGAAGGAAAACATTTCCTGGTTGATTATGTGTAAATGCAGAAGCCGATTTGATCTCGATCCAGATTTAGACGCAGCTTTGCAATTTAATTAATAGGAAGAGATGAAATACGAAGCAGATTCTTTCATAAACTTTTCCTGGTGTACAGCATCGTAAATGTAATGCAATTACAGTGTTTGTTTCCGGAGCGCAGAAATTTCCTTCATTAATTTCCAGGCAGGTTTAAATGAGAAAGGGAGAGAAAAATCGTTTTACGTTGTTATGATTCACTTTTTCATTTTTAATTAGTGAATCAATCAACGAAAGTTTCATACCCAATTTACATTGTTTATTTACCGTTAAATTAGTATGAATGTATGTAATGTAATGGATGTTTTTTCTGTACTGTGGGTGTACAAGTAAATTAAAATGTTGTGATATATTATGTCATTTGTCATATTATATTGTCACTTCAAATATTTCATCTTAATAAGTATCTATATTGAAGTCTTCACATTAGTTACTAAATTCCATGGTACTCATGGTTATGGTAAGGTTCACTTCACATTAAATGCTTTAAAGGTAGTAAAGCTTTTTTTAAAGTTGTGAGTAGTATATTCTACTATTGTAACGAATCAAGAAACTATATTTTAATGACCACCTTAAACGATTAACTGAAATATATTCATTTACTTTAGTATATAAAAACGATTTTGAGACATTAATGGAAATAACTTAAAAATTAATTTTTAAAACTCCTGTCTGTGTGTGTATTGCACAGCTGATGTCTCCAAGTGATAATTCATGAAATTTCAAATCTAGAGGTTTATTCATCAGCGAAAGATTTTGGAAATGGAAGTTACATGTGTTTTTTGCAATGCTATAGAGAGGCCTAGTACAAATCGAATGACGCTGTTCCTAAATTAAAAAAAAAAGTTTTTCGAAAACTTCTTTTGCTTACATTTTGTGATTTGATAGAGGTCTGAAAGGCTTCCAAATTGTTTGTTAATCAATTACGAAATTTTTCTTTCAAACTTTTTATGGGTCGGTTAATATTGTTTGGTTGGTACATTTTTTTATGTTAGCATGTACATCTTTAATTTGTGGAAGATTTATACATGTAGGAATCTGGTAGTTCAACAACCAACGAAAGGTGGGAATGATCCTGACGCAAATATTATAGGTAATAATATAATTTAGAAAATATAACTGCATATTATTGCGTTTCATAATGTGTAATCGTTATGTTTATGCACTTGTAGGACCTTACAACCTTAATACAAAAACATATAGTGATGTAAACAGACAGAGGCAGTTTAAAGTATAGGAAGGTCTAAGAAAAATTTCACTCAATGTTTCCATGCCATGAGATAGGGAAAGTATTAATTTCGCGAAAAAACGAAATTTGAGGTTTGAACGGAAATATATGTTTTTGATCTGTCGATAATCAAAGAAGTGGTTTTTACAGTATAGTATGTATACGTGGGTATGTGTGTATGTGTATATGTGGTCGTCTATATTTTGGAAGCAGCTGATCTACTAGAAGTGCAAGTACATATTTTGTAAGCAGAATATTTGTATCAAAAGCTAATCTATAATATCGAATCTATGATATTTTAGTGTCTTAATGCAAAGCAAATGATCTATTCTCTTCCTTTTCTTAACCAGTTTTAACGTCTACGCCGTCTTCCAGTTCCCAATCCGTTCTTCCATCTGTCACGATCTCTGCATAGTTTAGGATCTATATTTCTTGCTTATAATGCTTCTTGTGCCCCTTCTGCCCAAGTTCATCGGGGTCTTCCTCTTCTTCTTCTGTACGGGGAAATCCAGTTCATGGTTTTCTTCGGGAAGCGTGTGTCGTTCATTCTTTGCACGTGGCTGTATCAGGTTAGTTGCTGCTTCTGAATCTCTTGTATTATGTCCTTCTCTACTGCCATTCTTTCTCTAACTGTTTTCGTTTCTAATTCTATCGCGTTTAGATACTTTCGCTGATCTTCTCCAAAAACCAATCTCTAGGGTCGTTAATCTATTTGCTGTGTTTTTAGTGATTTGCCATACCTCAGCTTCATAAGTAGTGATTGTTTTTACGACGGTGTTATATATTATATGTTTAGTGTTTTTATTTATACTTTTGCTCCACAGTACCGAATTCAGTATCGCAATTGCTTGCTTTCCTTTCGTCATTCTTGTTGTTATTGCTTCTTCATATATTCTATTTTTGTCTATTTTCACCCCTAAATATGTATCGTTATGGCATTTCTTTATTTGTTCGCCTGTGTCTAATAATCTCTAATTTGGATTTTTTCAAAATATCGACGTTAATGCCTTTATACAAAAACCTTTAATGCGATTGACTTACACTTTAAGGCTGATCCTCCCGGCCAAAACTGGTTATTTTTTCATTTTTTGGGTGTAATTCATTTTTTTTATTATATGTATCATACATCAAATTACGCGTATTTTTAATATCTACCCCGCTGAATATGTTTCATTATTTAAAAAAAATGTATCACGTAAAAAGTAGACCGCAATCGTTTTATTTTTATTGTTTTTGCATT
>JABXWE010061369.1:0-17340 GCA_014611495.1 Limonius californicus
TTCATATCCCTCTAGTCTTTGATGGTGCATATACTTATTATTCAACTTATTAGAGTAAATTGTAATATATATATATATATATATATATATACTCAGTGACATGGAAATCGCAACACCAAGAAGGGGTAGGAATTTTTTGACCAAACTTGACAGAAACGTTTAACTACTGAAAGGTAGCAATTGATTAAAATTTTAAAGAAAAAGAACAAAACATAAACATAATTTTTATTAATAATGGGTTGTCCCCCCCGTATTGGTTACACACCCCCCCACTCTTCGTGGTATCGATTCTAGCAGATGGTCGAGTTCTTCTTAAGGTATTGTGTTCCAAGCAACCTGCAATTCGTGCTATAGAGCTTGCAGCGTCTGCGGAGGATGCAGCAAGTTCCTCAGTCTTCTCCCCATAATGTCCCAAACATGCTCGATGGGCGAAAGATAGGGAGATCGGGGTGGCTATGGCAAGAGATTGACATTATCCTCTGCAAATCGGTCCACAGAACGTCTTGCAATATGGGTACGGGCATTATCTTGCTGGAAAAGTGGGCCTTCCAACTGCTGAAGAAATGGAAGAATATGGGGTTCTACCACCTCATCCACATATCGCTGGGCGTTCATATTGCCTCGGATGAATAACAAACGGGACCTACTCCCATAAGCACCCCATTCCATAATCCCCACAGTTTGGTGCACATGCCCCGCAACAGAAAATTCAACATTGCGACGTTCCCCACGTGTTCGTCTGACCCTCATACGGCCATCATGCATACCCAACCAGAATCGGGATTCGTCACTGAATACCACCTTATGCCACTCTAGGTTCCAGTGCAGTCGCAACCTACACCACTCCACACGTTACTGTCGGTGTTGAGCCGTTAGTGGTAACACAAGATGTGGCCGATAGAATTGTAAGCCGAAAGCTCTGATTCTGCCGTAAACCGTTCGAAGGGTTACAGGGGTACTGGAGAATCGGTCTCTTGTTGCCATAAGTCGAAGATGGCGGTCCTGCACCTCATTTGTTCTTCTTCGTCCCCCGGTTTCTCTTCTGCGACGTTGCTGATCCTGCGTAGTCCATGCCTGATAGCAGCGCATGATGGTGGATTGGTTCCGGTTAAGGCGATTTGCAATTTCTCTGAACGAAAAACCACCTTCGCGCAATTACCACGTTGGCGCAGTCTAGGCATGATCACACTCTCAAAACAAACGATCAAAAGCGAAAACAATAAAGAACTAAACAAAATCTCGCAAAACATACACCTGATAACATTGTTAGAAAAAACTGAAAGAACTGTCAGATAAGCAATTATCACTTGATCCATTTTAATCAATTGCTACCTGCGATTTCCATGTCACTGAGTATATATATATATATATATAATTTTTAAATAAAGTATGTACATGCATACAAATAGATATGTAATTTTATAAATTAAAATAAACATCTATTCTTTCTAAGTTTTCTTCAACAGTAGCGCATTTAATTATTGCACGCAGTTCCAAAAGAGTTTTTAACATCAGGGTGCTTCGTATTCATGTATATTTTTTTAGTATGGTATCCATCAGTGCCACCACCAAACACGACATTGTTCTTCTTCTTCAATGTCCAAGAAACATTTATTCATACTTAGTTATTCAATAAATTTAACTTTTACATAGCGGGGGTACTTCACCATCAGCTTGACCATTATTTCCTATTTTGATTTCTTCCTGGAAAGAAGACCATTATTTATCACGTCGTCGTCTTACTAAAAGCTCTTCGTCCATATGAATGTATTCCTTTACTGTTACACATCATTTTCGTAAATTTCTTGTATTAAGGAAAGTATGTTAAAAACATTCTTGGGATAGATTCGGTTCTTCAGTTTCTTATACATTGTCTTGAAAAGCAAAGACGGCGTTTTTGAAATCGTTTCTTATGCAGTTGGTGTCTACAGTTTTTTATATATTTGCTACCTAATTACCAGCATCCAAAAATGCAATTTTGCTCGATAATACAGCTGCAGAATTGAATGCCCCACATTGGCACAAATTGACTTCAGCAAGGCATTTCGCACGGTAACCAGAAGTTTGTAAACAATGAAAATTTTGAAACAGCGAGCTTTGGTGCTTCTGGCGTTTCCTCTGTTTCATCAGCAATACCTCACCAATGGAACTGTAACTCGTTTTTTGGCCTGTTTACCACCGAGACATTTATCGTTTTTAAACTTAAAGTTTTGTTTGTAAGGGCAGGAAAGAACAATCCAGTTAACCATATCGTTAGATTTACAGTTTTTAATCCTTTCTGCAAAGTTTGAAAATGACATTAATGAGAAAAATAAATTACGGAGAGAATAGTGGAGAAAGCGTAACACACAAGTTAAAACTAGCCTCAAGAGACTAACTCACGAATTAAAAAGAGAAATGGAGCAACTCGGAATAAATGGGTACCAAACATAATATATCTGCAAGAACTGCAACCTAGAGATGGCCCAATGAGGCAGGCAACTAGAAAGATTTTAAAGAAACCCCAAATACTGCCAGCGATAGTGGAGAATGATGAAGTGAAGAAAGCTGTGGACATGATTAAATAACAAATAGCGGCCTAAAAAATCTTTCTAAAAATACCTTGTGTATTTATCGATAGCTTTTTGTGCGTGATTGTGTACATGATATATCGCTCTACAGTGGAAAAAGGCTCACATACTTCCGTTTCACAAATCAAAAAAGGACCCACCACAAATTGATGGTTATAGGTCGATTACTCTACTTCCAACTACATCCAACTTATTGGAAAAGGTGATACAATCTCGCTTAAAAGAGTTCTTAGTTGCATATTCAATTCTGCCACCATTTCAATATGGCTTTAGAAACCCACATTCATAAAGCTATTACGAATGACGCAGGTCATTGAAGAAGGCTTCGAAAAGTTTACAGTGATATTATCCCTGGATGTCGCACAGGCTTTCGACACGGTGTGGTTTTTGGCCTTATACGAAAACTTGAACAAATTAGGCTACCAATATACCTGCTTAAAATCATAACATCATGTATTATGGACAGTTAATTGCTATTAGGATTACCTCAGCACTAGCACCGTGGTTATCTATTAGAACTGGAGTACCTCAAGGTTCCATAGTAGGACCTACTCTATTCAACGTCTGCACCCACGATATTGAAGAACGTGCTGGCATCCAGTTTGGAGTGCACTGTCACAAAATATCAAGAAGGCACCGATCAATTACTAAAATGGTTCGAAAAATATTGTACTATAATTAATCCAAACAAACCAGAAACAAAAATTATTATATTAATTGTATAATACCAGATCACCTATAAATTAATGAATTACGTATGAAATGGAATTCCGCGGAGTGTGCGGTTAAATATCTGGGCGTTTATCTGGACCGTAGATTTTCCTGAGGCTACTATATCAACCGTAAGTTGAACGAAGCATATTCTCGACTTCCTATGCTACACCCCATCTTAAATCGAAAAAGTTTCTTAAAGTTTGAGTGTGGTTCACTATTACACAATTTTATTTTGAAACCAGTAACTAATTGTGTGTGACCGACTTGGAGTAATGCATCACAAGCACAAATAAGGAAACTACAAGTGTTCCAGAACAAAGTGCTGCGAATTACAACAAACGCCGAGTGGTTTACCAGGAATACTCAAAATCATTACGAACTAAATCACTCGAACGTAGATTACACCAGGACTACGTAACGGAGATTATATGTTAATTAAAATTTAATAGCATTTGTACTTATTAATTAACAATTACTCATCCTATTATTTCACTTTGCTACTATCAGTTTTATTGTTAATGCGATAATGTTATGTGTTATATTCAGTATGTTATCACAACTATGACAATAGCAGGAACGCAATGAATGGAAGAGAAGGCAGATTGAATACCATGGCGACAAATTGGGGAGAGGTACATCCCCACATGGAATATTTAAACGTTGGAGATGATGAAACAACAGCCGAGGAAGAAAATTGAAGGAAAAGGAGTTTGGTTAACAGAATATATTTAAGCGAACGAATCAGGAGAAGAAAAGCGCTGAACTGGAGGAAAAATTGCAGTAGAAAGCGATAGTAGCGAAACCACATTCTTCAAGAAAAGCTGAAACTGCAAAAGTTAAAATAAAGCTCTTTCAGCTTTTACTCACACTTACAGTCGATCTTCAGTTTTATACTAACTGAAGAAAGTCCAATGAATATAATAGATATAAGTAAAATAAGAAGACAGCGAAAATGGGGTCGCATTAACTATCGAAGGAAAATATCGGAAGGAAATAAATCAACATCGACTGGGATATATTTCATAAAAAGAAAGGCATAGACTTGTCAAGAGTAACATGTATTGAATGTGACGGTACGGTGTTTAATTATATGGTAATTCAAAATAGAGTTAGGAAGATCCTTACAATGGTTTATATGTTTATTATATGCAAACGAAAAACTATTTGTATCATTTGTCGACGTATTTGCAAGGTAAATCTAATAGAACTAGATAGTGCAGAAAAGGTAGATTCCTGAAAGTAATTTCAACAAGTTTAAAAGTAAAATGTAAAATTGATTATTATTTCATAATAACGGGAAATTGAAATTCAATTTTCAAATCTTATTAAAGGCTAGTTTTAGGAGAAAATTCTTGAACGAGAATAATTTTAGATCCCGAATATTGCTTAACCATTCCCATCTAACATGATTACTCAGAGCAGGGTACTAAGATTTGACGACCGCAATAACGTTGTTTGGCAGGTCAGAACTGTTCGTAATGTTTACAAACTAGTTTAAGTTTCATTTGGCTCATTGTTATGATCGTTTAAGGAGGCGGCTCTGCCTCCTGTGACCGTGGCTCAGCAAGTACGACAAATGTGGGGTTGGGCCTGCATTGGTTTGGGGTGAAATCAGCGTCGACAATCGCAGTAATCTTGTTAGTTTTACAAGCTTACATTGAGAGTATGACTAGGTCGTGTTTGTTGCATACGGTGTTGGTCTTGTTTTTATTATGGATTTGATGATAATGTGAAGAATTTAGATCACGGAATGGCCTGCGTTAAGCTCCGACATGAATTCAATTAAGCACGTCTATGATGGGCTTGGTTGATGTGTTGGTAGGCGTCAAGATACAGCATAAATCATCTCGTAATACGCACATGTTCTGATCTAAAATTAGGAAGAAGTAATTCAGGATGATTTTCATAAGTTTTTGGAGCATCTGTATCGTGACTTGCTAATCTTTTTTCACAGAGGAAAATAGAGAAGACTGAAGAAGTTGGACGATTGACAGCGAAAGACGGTTACAGCCGTAAAAATAGCTTAGGGTTATTTAAATATTTTTGTTATAGTGTTTGTTACAGATACATCCACATAAGAAATTTTAAGCACAAAAGCTTCATTTAATGAGTTACAGAGCTTTCAAAACGGTTACTCTATTTTTAGCTACTGTAGTTGCACTGAAAATAGGATCACGTCATTCCATATCTGGTTCTCAAATTAAGGCCCAACTGAACTTTTAACGCTTTATGTTATATTTTATTTGTAGGACACTGCTTTGTATGGCGAATTTACTATCCGCGAGACTTTAGTGTACTTTGGATGGATTGCAGGAATGACCAGCAAGCAAATTGAAGGGAGGATGGAATTTCTGATGAAGTTGCTCATGTTATCAAATGTAGACAAAAGGGTGAAGGATCTTAGTGGGGGCCAGCGCAGACGTGTGTCATTGGCTGCAGCACTGGTGCACGAACCCGAGTTACTGATCTTGGATGAACCCACCGTTGGTTTAGATCCAGTTTTAAGAGAGACAATCTGGAACCATTTCTTGGACATCACCAGAGATGGCAGTACTACCGTTATTATTACTACGCATTACATTGATGAAACTCGCCAAGCTCATCTTGTAAGTTTAAAATAAATAAATCGATGTATAGTTATTACTAGGTTGTGGATTTTTAAATGTATTGTAATTGTAACCGTTTGGAAAGTTATTCACTATCTGAATAGTCTGGATATCAAATAATTCGGATATTGTGTTTAAACAAATACACTGCAAATTCCATGTAATTTTACGTCAACCTATTCCATAAAAAGAAACATTTTATAAAGAGCTCAGACACATCATCAACATCTACAGCATGGCATATAAGCTAGTTATTTCTAGTGTGAAGAAACACCGTTCTGTTGAAACCGTGTACCACTGCTTGGGATTTGGTACGAATTCATCTATACCAATATTTTTGTGTGTATGGGTATGAAGTTCTGTTCTTGAAGAAGGCCAAAGTCAATTTTTTTTAATAATTTTGTTTTGTATTTGACGTCAAGTTTTAGTAAAAATCCTACGTCTGTGGATGTCCCCTTCTCTTCCTTGCTGTTCATGGTCTCCACTGTTGTATTTCTTTTTTTTTATCTCGCGTCTGTCTGCCTCATAGTATGGCCAGCCCATCTCCATTTGAGTGAAACTGCATGTTCTATTACATCAATTAATTTAGTTCTTTGTCGGATGTTTCCTTCTGTAATCCGGTTCGACAGCTTCACATTAAGTGTCTGCCTTTCTATTGCCCTCTGTGTTTTAGTCAGCTTATCAACGATGCTTCTTGTCAGGGTCCAACTCTGGGGAGCATATGTGGGCAATACACATTCCATCTTAAGGGTAACGGTAATTTTTAAATATTCTGTATTTTGTTTTTTTTCCCAAAGGCTGACCCCGCTAATCTAATTCTTCTGTCTATTTCAGCGGTTCGGTTTCGTTTGCCGCATTTTGTTATCTGTCCTAAATATATGTAGTCGTTTACAAATTCTAACGTGTGGTTGCCTATTAATATGTTTGTGCCTTCTTCTTGATTTGTCATTATTTTTGATATTATTCATAATAAGTCCTATTTTTTTTTATTCTGTTTTAAATTCGTGTATCATGGTTTGCAGTTCTTCAAAGCTCTCGGACATAAGAACAACATCGTCTGAGTATCTCAAATAATTTAGCTTTATTCCATGAACATTTATTACCTACTGATCCCATTCTAATTCTTTGAATACCCCTTAAGGGTTGTTATAAATAGTTTTGGGCTCGTGCAGTCGCCTAGTGTCACTCCTCTCTCAGTTGGTATAGGTTGACTGTTGTGTAATTCAACTATCATTTCGGCGTTTTCATATACAGATGGAACGTATTACTTGTACGTATCTATGATCTCCTCGTCTGCTCTGTAGTGCTTTTTCCATTGCCCACAATTCAATACTACCAAAAGCTTCTCGATAATCTATGAAGGCCAAGTATAACGGCAGATTATACTCGGTCGATTTCCCCATTAAAGTCCTTAGTGTAAGTAGATGGTCTGATGTACTGAATCCCTTGCGGAAACCTGCTTGTTCGATAAGTTGGTAGAATTATAATTTATTATTAAGCTTAAGTGATTATCCGGGTCGTCCGTTTATATATTTGTGATAGTAGTGATATGGGGCGGTAATTCTCCAGTCTGTTATTGACGGGTTTTTGCCTCTTCCGGAATCCATGAGGCACACCGGTTGCCCGGTGTGTGATTGTGGGTTCGCTACTGTACCCTTGTGGGATATTCGCGTTTTTTTGACTCGTCATCATCATATTTGTACTTTAGTTTGGGGGTTATTTGGCATTTAAACGCCACGCTTGCCAAGCGAGTTGGTGAGTTCATATTAAGCCGCCCATTATGGATACAGTCGCTGTTTGTAGCCGCTCACTCTAGGACAGACGCTACAGTTTGTGTCTGGTCCGCGGGAGGTATTTTATTTCCCTCCTACCTGGTGTATCTACCGGGCCTTCCCCTATTCACCACCTGGGGACGCATTCTCTAGGGGTTTCAGACTCTCCCGAGCGAGTTTACTTAACCCTAAATAAACAGATGCAATAACGCGTACTTGTGTCTGTCAAAATATTTCAACATGTTGGATTGTTCTTTCTTTCATTACATTTGTAATTTCCTTTTGTTGCTTGTTGTAAGACCATTACGTCGTCTGATATGTTAATAGTGCAACAACTGCAATCGGTCGTGTTTCGGAGCGCATGTCAAAGCTATCGGTCCCGGTTATAACTTAGTGGTAGTTGATAGGTCAAGTCAGAGTCGTTAGCTTGATGTGAAAGCTCAGTTACTAGACTTCGCCACGATCATACGAATTCTTAATTCAACCCAAGAAAACTTTTGTAAGTAACACCAAAGCTTTATATTGTAACACGGATGTCTCAGTGACTGTCCATACCCCTATAATGTAATGAAAGAGACATGACATTTTAAAACCTGGACTTGCAATTATACATTTAAGCTGGTATTACATAAGAAGTGTGCAAGTTCGTTTAACGTACGACATTGACAACACCATTTCTGTGGGCTGCTTTCCTGTAAATACTTTCATTTACATTGGTTTTACTTGTTGATAAACATTGGTTTTACTATCTGAATGTTTAGATTACTTCAAATCTTTCGGCTGATTTTTGGTACTTGCTTGATTACATTTTCTAGTACTCCAACACTATCTGATAGTAATACCCTGTCAGCAATATATCTTGGTTGTTGATACATTCTCCAATTCCGATTACAGTGAGTTTTAAAAGTGCATTAAACACATACACATTAAAAAGTAGTGAAGACAATCCATATACATACCAATCTTTTATTTTTTCCCATTTGGCGACCGTCCAGGTCTTCTTTGCGTTTTTTGATTTGTTTTGGATTACCTTGAGTGTTTATCTTTATCTTTATCTACTTTTCGTTTATTTTTACCTTTTTTTGATATACATTAGTTTTATGATTTCGTTTGTTATCTATTGCTTGTTCTAGTTCTTTTATGTTCTATTTTTTAATGCCACTGTTTGAGGGTTTTCTTTTATTCTTCCTAATAGATCATCTGGTTTCTAGTGTATGCTGGGTCTGATTTTACTTTTGCTGTTAGTTTCGCTATGTTGGTTTTGCTTGAGATTTAGGACTTTTAAACATTTTGTATTGTACTACGGCAACAATACTACTTTACCATAACTGCTACAATATACTATTTGGTATTGGTGGATATTCGAAATGTTTTTTGTTTTTAATGAAACATAAGCTACCACAACCATTATTCTATTTTCAGATTGCCTTAATGCGTGGGGGATATTTCCTGGCAGAAGAATCACCAGAGCAACTTTTACATCAATTTGGTTTAGATGCTTTAGAAGACGTGTTCTTGAAACTGAGCGTTAAACAACAGACAGGTGGTCACCGGCGTCCAGCTGTTACTCAGCAATCTACTTCTACCATTGTGGAAGCTAGTAATCATTCTGCTGCAGTACCTCTTCGTCAAGGAACAAACAGTTCTATGAAAGGATTTACCAATGAAACTTTTGTACCGGACGAAACTGATGTCAAGGGTTGTGGAAAACTGGAAGACAATTCCTCGTTAAGTAGTCAATCCAGCAAACAGGTGTCCATGGGAACCCTTACCACTAACGGTTCTTTACCAAAGCTACCCCCTAAATATAAATCAAATGTAAAGCCCTCCACTTATTTCCTAGTTTGTAATAGAAATCACATGAGAGCATTATTGTGGAAGAACTTCCTTTGGATCATGCGGAACATTCCTATTATGTTAGTAATGCTGGTCTTGCCCTTTGTTCAAAGTGTGCTATTCTGTGTTTGTATTGGAAATGACCCGATCGGATTGACCACAGCAGTTGTGAATTATGAAACGGATAATGTTATAAGGTGTGGAGAAGAATTGAGTTGTAACAGCTCACGACTCAGTTGCACCTACCTGCAGTACTTAGAGAAGCGTGGGTTAATTTTGGTACAGTATTCTTTTCTTTATTGTTTTATTTATTATTATACGTTGTTGAATGCACCAAATTATTCTGAATTTTGTAGTGGTATGGTAAAGTTGAAATCAAATTTATCAACATTGAGATTTGGTTTTCAAAATAAGAATGTTTCTCATTTCATTTTACTCAGCTTCTTGCTCAAGCAATCACTTCATATATTTAGAGAATCAGGTTACGTTAGAGAAATTGATGGCCAAAGAAGCTTGAAATTAATAGATTTGCGAATCTACAAGAGAAATCATATACGTCTATAACAGAATTTGTTACAAAGAATCAGTTCAATTCTAATTTTGTTCCGAAGTGTTTAAGAAAGGAAACGTAGTATCAATAGAAAATTAATACCCACTATAAGATTAGTGACGATAATTCTGTCATTTGATCGTTCCAATAACGCTTTCCAATACCATACCATACAGAAGAAAATTTTCTTAAATAGTCGAATCATACAATCAATTGTTAGACCATTTTTATTTCTTAACAATCTTAAGGGCATACTAAAGTGACCCAAAATTAGAGTTTTCTATTGTCGCCGTTAATAGACGACCTTTCCACTTGCGATTTTCAATAACTAGCAGACAACATATCGAAGACTGGAATAAACTGAAAAAATTATCAACAAAGTTATAAGAACTTGTGATAAAAAATTGTCAAAAGTAGTACAAAACTACAGTAAAATCAATGCACGTTTACGACATCTGTGGAATTAATTAAACACATTGGTTGCAGTCCTTTTGCCAGCGTTTAGGTAGACAACCCTAAGCCCTGTGGCGAGAAGGGAAATAAATATAATGGTTTGGAGATGTAAAAAGGTAGCGAGGTCGCTTGAGGATTGGTCCCTTTAAATCTGAACAATTATTTGAAATATTTAGTTCTTGTACTTGTACGCTATCAACAAGATGGAGCAACATCACATTATCCGTTGCAAGTACGAGACATACTTTACAAAAGAAATGTTTCAGAAAACAAACTAGAACATGACATATTAATTTACGGTTAATAACCGAATTAGCTTAAACATTATGTTTTAGATACAAATGGTATGCTTCTTCACGTAGGTTATTCCAAAAATGTAATAAAATAGATCTAGAATCTATCCTGTTTTTGAGAAATACGTACTTCTCAAATACAGCAAGAAAGTTCCAGAATATTAAACACTCTAAGCAATCACTACTTAAAAATGGAAAACTATGAAAGAAATAAAATATTAAAAAACTTTGCAATGCTGTTCTACCTAGGCTATCTTAACCACAAGGTTAAATTTAATTTAGCACTTAAATGACGACACCTAGTATACGAATTGAGTTTTTTTCATGTTCATTATTGAAATTCGGAAATGCGCGTACCTTTCGACAAGATGTTGTACTTTATTAATGACAAACGACATAATACCAATATTATTACTATTTGGAAATATGCGCAAATAATTATTAATGTGTGAAATGTAATTAAAATATGTGAAACTATTTTCTGATCTTTGAAATTAGTTTGTGATATGTGAAATTCTTTATTTTAGTATCGGAATGCAAATTTTTACATACCTACAAACAGAAATTTGGTATGCAATAATTGAACTACATTTTGCATACATTTAATATATCGCGTTTTTGAATCTCTAATATTATATGTGTTTTCATACTCTGCTATTTATTATCTCAAAAATAGTATGTGCGGTTACATTTGTATGATGTTGGCAAAATTCGAAAAAATAATGTTACTTAGGAGTATTTTGAATTTAAATACGGTTTAACTATTAATATGGTGAACAAATATTTAGTCGTAATTATGTTGAATTTCTGATATCAGAAATTAATTATTCATTTCAGAACAAACTGAGTTTTTCTTCATGTTCATTATTGAAATCTGGAGAAGGTACCGTATCGTAGCACATGCTGTGGCCTTTTATTAATGATCAGAACAGCATAATACGACATAATATTTCTAATTACTATTTGAAAATATGCGAAAGTAATTATTAATATGTGAAATACAATTAACATTCGTCAAAATATTTTCTGATACTTGAAATTAATTTGTGATATGTGAAATTATTTTCTTTAAATATCTGAATGTAAAATTTTATATACTTACAAATAAAAAAAAATGGTATGCAATAATTGAACTACATGTTGCATAAATTTAATATTTCGCGTTTTTGAATTTCCAATATAATATGTGTTTTCACACTGCTATTTATTATCTCAAAACTAGTATGTGCAGTTACATTTGTACGCTGTTGTTAAAATGAGAACAAATAATGTTAGTTAAGAGTATTTTAAGTTTAAACGCGGTTTCACTGTTAATATGGTAAACAAATATATAGTTCATAACTATTTTGAATTTCTTTTAACAGAACAAATTGATTCTTGCTTCATGTTCACCATTGAAATTTGGAGAAAGTCGTATTGTAGCACATGCTGTGGCTTTCCATTAATCATCAGAAAACATACATAATATACACAACTACTATTTGAAAATATGCGAAAATAATTATTAATATGTGAAATGTATTGTACGTATGTGAAACTATTTTCTGATACCTGAGGTTAATTTGTGATATGCGAAAATATTACGTTCAGTAACATTTGTATGCTGCAGTTAAAATTCGTACATATGTACGATAGTGGTCAAGAAAGTATGTTAAATTTAAACTGGTTTCAAACTGTTAATATGGTAAACCAATATGTAGTCAGAATAATATTGAATTTCTGATATCAGAAATTAATTACTCACATCAGCAATTCATTGCTGATATGTGAAATGGATTTTACTAACAAATACATCACTTAACATATTTATAAATAGAAGTCAACAATGCGTATGTAGTTTTACTACTGATTTACCTATTCATAATAAAAAAAGTACAACGGTTTACTCAACATGGTAGCGTGAGTTTTAAATATCTGTTTCTGTGATTATTTATGATTTGTGCTTAACTACATCAAATTTCTTTATATTGTTCATCGTTCTTGTGTGAAGTACTTCAAAATGTGGATTTGCCAGAGAAATTAATTGTTTAATAAAATAATATGTGAAAAAAGTTAAACAGTTTAAAATTTCACAACTAACCCAATCGGCGCTTCTATTCTCTGTGGGGACTTTTTGTTTGGTTGCTTTTGCCTAGCAATAAATTATTTTCTCCGTTAGGTCTTACCTGTAACTATCTATTTCTTACAACGAAATTTCACCAGAGAAAACTTTTAGGGAATTTGTCACACATTGTCAACACTGTCTCAAATATTTATATACAGGCGTTACCATAGCTTCTATAAGATGATATGTTGGCAACGCTTGATTTTATTTTTTAATTTGGTTTTCTGAAATAGTATTTAACTTATACGTATGTAATTGGTGGCAGCATTATGTTTCAACGAAATCTAGACGTACTGCTCAATTTCCTTGTATCAGAAGTGTTACATACATCGTGATGTAGTAAATACCTAACCTAATGTATTTTCTGCATAATGTTTTCAAATTTTGAAGCAGAAATAAGTGAAAAGAGTAATTTCTTCTGTATATTTAGGAAAATCTTTTCTGTAACCCTGTTATGTATCTAATATTCCTCTTACTATTAACTTTATTTACTTCTGCAGATACCTTATAAAGACGAAGTTGCGGCAAGAGAATCTGTATTAATGGGAAAAAGTTACGCATCCATAGTGGTTAGGCAGAACTACTCAACCGCCTTACGAGTGCGTGTGGAAGAAGGACAGGACACTAATTCATGGGATATTATAGCATCGGAGATAGATGTTTTCAGAGATATTTCCGGTCAGGATGAGTATGAATACTTTTACTTGAATCGTTCACGTGCTTTTTCTTCTTCCAGATAAACTCATTGCAAATTATCTTAGAGTACTAATGTATGAAACCTTCCAAGATTTCCTTCAAGACTTCTTGGTATCTTGCGATATGAACAGCCGGTGGTTGATGGTACCAATAAAGGTGTGTTCAAATATTTAAACAGTGGCATTTATATAATAAATTAACTGTTTTAGTGGGGAACTCCAGTGTATGGAGAAGACATTCCCAGTTTTACTGAATTCGTGGCACCAGGATTAATAGTAACGTTAGTTGTAAATCTGCATTTGAATTTCCCCAAATAACGTTAATTGTGTTGCAGATTTACGTGTTTCTTAGCTGTGGGCTTGACATCTATAACCATGATTATGGAGCGTAGTGAAGGGATTTTGGAAAGATCTCTGGTTATTGGAATCAGCGGAGTGGAATTGCTTATGTCGCACACCATATGCCAGTTTTTTGTAATGGTACTCCAGGCATTTATAACAATGATTTCTTTATTTGCCCTTTTTAATATAACTGTACATGGTTCGTTTGTACTTGTGGTGGTTCTTACTTTGTTGACTGGATTCTGTGGAATGTGCTATGGTATGTAACATTACCTTAGATTATATAAAAGTTAAATAGGGGTAAGCCATGAAAGGAAAGTCGGTGACTTAATTTACTTTATGGAAAGGCGGTGTAACGCTTGGATAGCAAACAAAAACATAACCTCATTATACGCTTGTAGAGTTAAAACTATTTGGAGCTGTGGTCGTGTCGGTATGAGGGATTTGATAAAATTGTTCAAGATTATCAGTTGGATCGTTACAAGTTGAGTGTGAAAAGAAAAATATGTTTTAGTTGGTTCTCCACCGGTGCAACTAAACGAGGGTTTATTCGCAAAAAATACGACCAGTTTTCTTTGTAAAACTGAGGTTTAATTTCACTGCAAATGCGACGATTTCGTTCAAAAATAGCCATGTTCAATACACCCACGATACCACAGCTATAGGGTGCTTGGAGGACCCTGGTTACTTCTCTTTTCTTCCTATCTTGCCATATGTCCCTGTTTCTTGTTTGCACAGTCTGATTCTGCACTCCTAGTAGTTTTAGATCATTTGTACGCTATCTTCCCATCTGTTTCTCTTTCTTGCTTGGAAAATTCAGTTTCACACACCTAGTTGTTTTAGATCATTCGTTACGCTATCTTTCCATCTATCTCCGTTTCTTGCTTGTGCAGTCCAGTTTTTCACTCCTTGTTGTTTTAGATCATTCGTTACACTGTCTTGTTATCTGTCTCTGTTTATTGCTTGCTCAGTCCGGTTTTGCACTCCTAGTAGTTTTCGATCATTCGCTACGCTGTCTTTCCATCAGTCTGTGTTTCTGACTTGGAAAATCCAGTTTCACACTCCTAGTTGTTTTAGATCATTCGTTACACTATCTTTCCATCTATCTCCGTTTCTTGCTTGTGTAGTCCAGTTTTTCAGTCCTTGTTGTTTTAACTCATTCGTTACGCTATCTTGTCATATGTCTCTGTTTCTTGTTTGAACAGTCTGGTTTTGCACTCCTAGTAGTTTCAGAAAATTCGTTTCGCTATCTTGTCATCTGTCTCGTTTCTTGCTTGCACAGTCCGCTTTTGCACTCCTAGTAGTTTTACATCATTCGTTATGCTATCTTGTCCTGTATATCTATAGTTTTTTAATTCATGCATTGTTTGTGTGGTTTTCTACTGTTTCTACCTTTGGTTGTATATGTTCTTGTCCACGGTGGGCTATTACAGTTTGTTTTCTAGTCATTAGCTTTGAGGCGGCATTGTGGGTTCAGTAGTTTTGTCTTCCGTTCTTCTACCCAGGATACATACCTCATCCACGAAGGATATTATTTGGCGTTTTCTCGTGTAGATTGCTGCCTCTGGATTTTTATGGGCTTCTCAAATTATTCGTTTTAGTACCAGATTAAACAAACATATGAGAGAACGTCGCCTTGTTTTATCCCCCCTTTTATATTGAATTCCTTAGAATTCCTGTTTCCAATTTTGCACCAACATTTGATTTCTGTCATAGTCGCTTTAATTAACCGAATTTATGTACTGGGTATTTTTAATTGGTGCAGCTTTACTCAAATTTGTTTGTGATACATGCTGTGGTAAGCCTTTTTGTAGACCACAAATGTATGCTACTCCATATAGTTTAAGCAGAACTACAAATGTGCCATTTAATATTTTAGATTTCAGGTGTGATACATTATTAAAAAGAATCTAATTACGCCCTGGAATCCATCACTTATTAGTCTATTTTTGCTATTAATTAAATCGTGAACAGTCTAGAAATTTTCTCTGTAACTATTCTATCTAGCCATGTTATCTTCGAATAAATACTTCTTGTATGTCCGCCATTGACGCTACAGCCTTAAGGTGAGATTATGTTCTTATTTCTTCTTTGTATACATAACAGAAGTTTGTTATTTAAAATTTTTCCTAAGGCAAACGGCGAAAGAAATCTGGACAGGGGTATACTTTCCATGGCTTATCCTTGTTAAAATGCATAATAATCGTGCTGTATATTAAGTAACGGTATTTAACCATTGTCTATTTTGTTTAGGTTTAGTGATATCTTGCGTATGCACCACCGTCATAACAGCCTTCTTCATAGCTATGGGCAGTTTCTTACCAATGGTGATCCTTGGTGGTATACTTTGGCCCATTGAAGGAATGCACAAGATTCTGCAGTTGTTTGTATACGTTTTTCCGCTTACGCAAATAACTGAAAGTTTGAGAAGCGTTATGCAAAGAGGTTGGGGAATGTCAGAAGAAGTTGTATATATGGGAGTTCTTATAATTAGTATATGGACAGTAATTTTTTTGACTATTAGTATAGTATATCTTAAATATAAAAAGGATTAGTTAGATTGAAATGATTTTAGCAAATGTTAGGCTTTGTTTTGTAATGGAGTTGGATTGTAAATAAATTCTTTACTTATGTTAATTTTCATATGTCATGATATATATTGATATATATTATGATTGGTGTTCGTTCTTCAATAGATATAATATTTTGAAACAGTAAACAATAGGAGAACGTACATATATTTAATGTCATCCCAGTAGCAATAAGTTACAGTAATTGAAATTACTGAAAACAACATAAGATAGAATAGATACAAGGAGAGGTATTAAATGTACTATGTACTATGTACTAGGATAATATGGATAATATGAGCGGATGGTTAGTAATAATAAAACTTAAAAAGGCATGTAAAAAGGAATTTAATAAGAAATGTAGGTAAAAAAGGTAACAAAAGTTTGGGTTGAATTGAGGCGCTGGTTAAAGCACACGCTTTACCGTTTCAGAGTTTGGACCGTGTACCGGCAATTAAGTTGTCATCCTCAATAGGAACGTAAACTATCTAAATCTCTGGACATGTGTTGTTTGCCAAGCCAACAATGAAAAATGAAATTCTAATAATTGGGCTTTTATTGCTGACTTCCTGAGGCGCATATCTTTAGTAATACTTGTTCAGGTTTACGTTATTTAATATTTGTTAAACTAGTCTAGGCTCCTACGTATTTAGGTGCTCAAAATAGTGTGGTGGTAAACGGCAAGGAAGCATAAAAGTAGAAAAACTAAAAGAACAAAAACCACATCTGCATTTTAGGTAACTATAACGAATTGCCGCAACTTTATAAACAACAGCTTATTCATGTATGTATAGTGGTAGCTTAATTGGCAGAGCGCTCGCTTTCTGGGCAAAAC
>JABXWE010061406.1:0-10807 GCA_014611495.1 Limonius californicus
CACGAAAAAAGTGATACCAAAAAAACATGCGTAACTTCCGCTTCCGGTTTCGGATTTTTTTGAAAAGCTTATTTTTTCGATGAATTTTCGATACACCCCCGCATTCCAAAGCGCATCAAAATCGGAGCAATACTTTCGGCTGTAGGAGCGTCACATACGTACATACGTACGTACATACCCACCCACAGACAGACATTTTTTAAAAATCAACTTTTTTGGGTTCCTAGAGACCCAAAACAGATATATCCGTTAAAATCTCGATTTCGAAAATTTTCATGATTTCAATACTTACTCTATACATATAAGGTATGGGAAAGTAAAAATACTTTCATGCTTGCATGATGTTAAATTAAATTATATCCAAGATAAATCTGATTTCAATTTTGGTGTCTTGAATATGTTACATTTTGTTTTTTGTTCTTAATAAAAATATCCTACATTTATCAAGGTGCATCGTGTGAACGTTAAATTGTTTTCCCATGTGCTATGTTCACATTTGAAACTGCGAATCGGTATGTATATATGCATATTATATGGTAATACACAAAATATTTATTACCAAATAATTTTTTTTTAAATAAAGTCCATAACCACATTATTTTGTATCAATATCCTGCACAGTATTCATGTGATTTTGTTTCAATGTATTTTAAAAAATAATACCTAATTTTTTATTTAAATGTATGTAATTGCAATTGTTTTACAACTTTCTTCCCTGAAAACATCAACTGGAATCCAGTAGGTTTTAAGAATTTGGTAAGTGACTTTGTAAAATAAACTCCAAAATTTCTAAGGAAACCATATTGCCTCCCGTACATTTTTATTCATCACCTATATGTTATTGATCTTCATTGTTATTATTATTATGAAGCTTTCACAGGCCTTAGAGACCCATCGCTTTTGGTGTGAGGCAAGGCTAAGCTAGCTTTTGCTATGCACAGCAGGGCCTGACTCTGCGGGTTAGCGTGTTAGTGGGTAACCATGCTGAACCTGCTGGTGTATGGTGTATTTTTGTGTGTGTATGATCTTGTTACTCCTCTAGTGCTATCGTAACACGAGGAGTTCCATTAATTTGATCCCCAATCGCAAATGGGGACTGGGACCCAGTACCGATCAAGCAGGCAATTAAAAAAATGTCCGACCATGGAGAGATTCGAACCGGGCAGCGTTTGAACTATTACATCTAAAGCTTGGCTGCTCTACCACTGAGCCATCCCCGCCCTTTTTGATCTTCATTGTATAAAAGGATTATGTACGGTTAGGATTGTGGAGAAAAATATTCAATTTATTTTTTTATAAAACGAAGTAGACCATTACGTTGCTAAAGTAGCTTGTTGTGGTTTTGATTGAGTAAGAACTAGCACGCAGTTTTCTAAGAATCTATATGTGCTTAAGCCATATTTGGCCCATAATACACCCGGGCTAATTACAAACCCAGTAGGTACTCGGAAAAATTCTTAACCAAGACATCAAAGCAGTAATTCTAGTCCCACTAATTTTTATCCTCGGTGTTTGTAGAGTCTATAATTTTAGTGTTATATTTCTTTGTTGTCGATTTTCTATTGTGGCTTTTGCCATTAATAAAAAAAAACGTTCATCTCCTTTACTGATGTTATACTGTTCGATCACATCCTGGAGAGTATGGATACGAATTTAAAATGTGGTCCATCGCTCAATTCCAATTTGTAAGTATAAAATACTGGACCAGAGACAACTTATTTGATATAGGTAAACTTAAATACAACTATAAATAAAATTTCTTAAAAAAAATAGAATATCAAATGCCTGTCACACAAAAATAAATTCAATGCTTTTGAAAATACATTAAAAAAATTCTGCAATAACAGGTCAGCGCTTAAAGAAGTTTAGGAATAATTGCCGCACAGAACAGTTTTAAATCAATAAAAACCTGTTTACTCGCTTAAAAATGTACTTACACTTTCCATCATTACTAACAGCGACTGACACAACACCCAAGGAATGTCCTTCCAATTGATATTTCATTTTCAAGTGATCATCCTCCAATTCCCATACTTTGACTAAATCATCAACCCCTCCAGTTACAATGTATTCACTGGCTCCATCATCCGATGCAGCAGAATCCCTTAAAACATAAAACCTTTTAAATACTTTCACGTACTCCTGCTATTTTTCAACTACATTATCTAAAACATTCTATTTTCATAAAGTTCATAACTGCACTACAGCAACACAAAAAAATTGCTACTTGCTATCAAAAACTTGCACTTGCTACCTAGAGTGGTCTCCATCCTCCTGTACATCTTTCTTTTTGGTGTGTCTTCCCCAAGCACAACTCCAAATACTATCAGCATGGGCATTTTCCTTTTTATGTAGAAGTGAATACTACAACAAAAACAATATGATAAAGTATTTCATTAAAATAAATACATCTATGTACGTTTCAAAAAACTAAATATTTGAAAACCAAATTAAAGCAATCCAGCTGAATTTTTTAAATTAACTAACAAGGATTTTACCATTTTAAACAAAAGTTTCGGTAAATAGAAGTATTAGGTTATGAAAAATTAACCGTGTTTTCCTTGCAAAGTAAGCATGCGTCAATTTTAATAGTGACTCGTATACCTCCAATATTAGTAACAAATAGGAATTTATTTTAATGTAGAGGGTCCGTTTTTTTAAGTTTATAGAAGAACATATCTACATAGTTTTTATATTGCCTATGCACTGTAAAAATCATATCAAAAAAGTTAGTATTGTTGTTAGTCAATTATACTTAAAGTTTACTGGAGTTTAAGGGGTGAACTTAAAACGTCATAGTCCTTTGACACATAAGCCTTATTTGTTGTCTTTATTATGTCGTTTTATCATCTCTTATACGATACATTAAAATTCAAGAAAGTTTTACGGATCTACATTTCCAGGGAGCAAGTTCTAAGCGTACAGCGCCACCCCACTGAAATAACATTATATTATATAAAGTAAAAAATAAGAGATTTATATTTCCTCTAAATTGTAAATTAAAAATTACATCATACTTATAATTACTTAAACTACATTATATTTATTTACGCTATTTTCTCGCTATGTTACACACGTGTTCGTTCGCCCAAGAAAGTGGCCAAGGGCAGTTTTTATTTACAAAAACTCCAAGAGGCTCCCTTAAAGCCAGTGTTGGATGTACCTAGATAGAAGCACCCAGGTAATTTGTATCAATTGTACCAAAATACCTCTGAGGTACTTATCCAAAGTAGCTCTACCGGTACCTAGTTCTTTTTTAGAAGTACCTTCATACCTAGGTGCCTAAACAAAGTAAGTACATACTTATATATTATTTGCCTTAAATTTCAATTAAAAATCGCAGAAAAACGTTGTGCAATAATATGTATTTTTTAAAATTGTTTACAAATAAACATTTTTTAAACTGGCGTGGCGTTTTCATTTTCATAAAAGTGCCTAATATGTACCTATAATTTTCAGGTACCTATACTTGTACCTGTACCTGTAGCTAAATACTTTTCTAAAAAATGTATCTCTAACTGTAACTAGGTGCTTTGTTGTGTTTGTATCTGTACCCGTTCCTAGATATTAAAATACAAGTAGCTGTTACAACACAGCTTAATTAAAGCTACCTGTGCTTCAGCATTTATTAAAGATCATATAAGAGCTTGTGCAGAATTCATTTCGACGGAGAAACTCATAAAACTCAAAAAGTCACAATCAAATTTTAAATTACGTATTCAAATATAAAAATGTGTATTTAGAGTAAACAATCATCTGTGGCAACTGAACTATATTTAGATGGAAAAAATAATAAATTTAAATAACTGTTAATGTAGATAGTTTTAATAAAGGCACACGTTTTGTCTTTTACAGCCATAGAAAATGTTGTTGATAATATTAATTGTTATACAGCAGGTGATATAATAATCACTTCCATCCAAATGTTATCTTCAGTTGTCCATGTTCATCATCATAACCTCAAAATTTTACTGGTTGTATATAAAACTCTCTTTGAAGTTTTATTAGAAGTTACTTAAAATGTCTGGGTATTCAAGTACGAATGAAAGCGATTTATTTTGGAATCCACAAGAACCATCATCAGGAAAAGTTCATCACAATTCTTATTATGAGTCCAACTATAATATGCTTCAATCTCAACAGTTGGGTAAGTGATAGTATACATATGTATATGAGTAATTGAGTAGAAATTAACAGAGTACAACTTTGAAGCAATCTTAAATTAAGAAGTAGCCCCTTCTAGAGGCCCTATCTTAAATAAGGCTGAGAGAATAACGAAATTGATATAGCTTGGTGATTTGCAAGAAATAATTAATTCATCTTGCATTCTCATGTTGCAATGTATTTAGAGAACATCTGTGTACAATTATCCTACCTCGTCATGTGTCATCATAGCATTAACATTCTATGTGTGTCATAATGTTAACCAGTTAAGAAAAAATTCTTGTGTAGAGTAATTATTTACAAATATTCGATTAATTGATACCTATTTAAAAGATAAAACAAACATGCAAAATAAAATTATTAATCAACTGATGCACAGAACTGTAAACACAACCTCTTTTTGATGTTGTTTTATACATGAATGTCTTCAAAGGTTGTACCTTGCCATCCCTGAAAAAGAACTTATGATACGCTATGGCCTTGTCTTCCATCCTAGTAGAATTTTCTTTATTATATGATAAAAAAGTTACTATACTGCACTAGGTGCTCATTTTTTTATGAGAACACATACGAAAGTAGACGAAATGTTATGTTCATCTTTTATACTCCCTATTTAAAGAACATTTTCATTTTACAGATTTTCAGTCATTTGGACAAACAGATTATGAAAAATATTACTCACAGTCTTTTGAAGTTAATTCATTAGAACCCAAACAGGATATTGAACCAGATATTTTTACACCCAATATCGACTACAATGTATCAACAGATTTTGATGAACCACCCCTTTTAGAAGAATTGGAAATTTACCCAGAACGAATAATGGAAAAAATGATTGCTGTGTTAAACCCATTTCGAGGCCACAGCTTAGCAGATGATGGAGATTTTTTAACAAAGGGTACTGATTTAGCAGGGCCCTTATCTTTCTGCATAGTCTTGGCTCTCTGCCTATTTGTGTCGGGTAGTAAAATATATTTTGGTTATATTTATGGACTGTCGGTTATATCCTGTTTAATGATGTACTGCTTGTTATCACTTATGACAACCAGTGATGTGTTTACCTTAGCTAATGTTACTAGTATTTTGGGGTATAGTTTACTACCTATAGTGGGATTATCGGTTCTTGGAGTGTTTATCTCTTTGCATGGACAATTTGGAATTTCCCTATCAGCAATAGCTGTATTGTGGTCCAGCTTATCTGCATCTCGAATGTTCATTGCAATGTCTGGAGATGATAGCCAAAGACCGTTGATAGCATATCCATGTGCACTTGTGTGTGGAGTTTTTGCTTTATTAGTCGTTTTTTAATTGTAAATAGACATTACAAGTTACAAAAATCAACAGCATATACTTCATATAAAATATTAAATATTATGTTAATTTTTTATATTATATTACCTTACATATTTACAGAGCCATTCAATAAACTTTCTTAAAATGCTGTTTTTATTCTTAACTGACTTGGTAACGGCAAATAATTAGTTGTAAAATAGTTTTGTCTAATGAAGTTTTTTGCAAAATTAAATACACTGCTCAACATTTGAAGTATTACATAGACAAAACATTATCAGCAATGGCATTATATAGTATATTCCAATTCGTTATGTCCCTAACGGCTTAAGCGAGTCCACGCCTACAGAGATTGTAAGAACAGGTTTACGGACAAGCTACTTACCTGACAGTGGCGTAGGTCATTTACTTTGCGAATGTAATTGTTGGCAATTTTTTTGGAAACTAAAATAAATAAATAAAATAAAACCACGTATAGAAATTATTTAAAGTTACACTTGCTCCCAAAGTTGCATGTAATTAGAAGGTTATATTAACCGAGTTAATCTGCATATAGATAATGCGAAAGATTAAATACCCATTAGTAAACGGTATTATAATGATAATGGATATCTCAATAAGCATTAGAAAATATAACTGCAGAAACAATTGAATACATGGTTCAATTAGTTTTCTGATTTGACCCGGTCAACATGCCTAAACGCCACATAGACTACGAAGAACTTGTTCTAAATTTGTTGGAGTATTTTACTCTCGAAAAGGACAATTTAGGTCCGCTTTTGCCAGTTACAAGTGTTCGAGAACGGGTTTCGGCGGCATTAAAAATACACGCCAATACAATAAAAGCAATTGTGAAACGCAATAATGAAAATGTCGCAATTCGTGAAGTGATGAACAACAGTAAACGCCGTAAATTAAAATCGGAAGATATTTGTGACACTCAAAAACAAGGAATTCGTGATACAATATACAGGATGTACGCTGAAAATAAACATGTGACGTTGGATACTTTGAAGAATGAACTTGATGAAAGGTACGTTGTTGATATAAGTTGTACAAGTTTATATCGAATGCTTAAATCGATCGATTTTAAATTTCTGAAGGATTCTGATAGGAGAGCTCTTTGCGAAAAACCTGGTGTGGTGCAACAGAGAGCTACATTTCTACGCAAATTCAAAGCCTTAAAACAACAAAACTTAAAATTTGTGTATGTAGATGAAACATGGGTTTTTGGAAAAGGTGGAATTAATGATTCTGAATAGCCAAAGTATTGTATTTATAACTGATAATTATATTGTATAATGTTACTTTTGTTGTTTTATTTATTATGTAATTACTTTGAAATTATTTGCATGTATATAATTTGTTGTGATACGGCGCATATTAAAAAAAATAACCGCAGCGCGCTAATGATTCTGGATAGCCAAAGTATTGTATGCTGCAAACTACGCACAAGCGTTCTATTTCCCTTTGCCTCATAGAAAGAGACAAAGGACAGTTAACGTAATTCAGGTACAAGCGATAGGCGTGGACTCGCTTAAGCCGTTAGGGACATAACGAATTGGAATATACTATACTTAAAATCATTTGAATGTAGGATTAGTGGTTAAAATAGATTAATTCCTACAGCTTTATCAAAAAAATAAAGTGTCAATGACATTCAGAATGTTATGAGTAGGAAAAGTAAGCTATAGAATCAAGACCAGTTGTGCTCCCAACTAAATTTATACATAATTATATTTATAATGTTTTCCAGCATAGTAACTTAATATCAACATAGCCGGATAAGTATGTTTTAGAGTTACAGCAGAAAATAGAAATAAACTCATACTCAGATTCCCACACCCTCTTAGGAACACGTTTTTACTAGGTTAAATAGATATATTTAAACCTTAAGAAGCTTTCTTTTTAACCACTTAACATACTAATCAGAGTTAACTCGTTTTTTGATCATAGATAGGTTTATACTAATTCCAATTATCTCAGTCACCTTGGAATTTTTTATTTCAGAATATATTAGAATGTAAATATATCGTTTTCGGGTTGGGCGGTGCTTTTGCCACGTAAATATACTTGTTTGGCCAGTAGCAGGTTGCGTTGGTGGTAGGCTTGTTTGGCCAGTAGCAGGTTGCGTTGATGGTAGGGATTCCTTGCGCAATGCACATTATTTACGTTCGTGAGCTGTTTACTGTAACATCTATCTATCCCATTGCCTTATTTTAGAAGCCGTTGTATTGTAAAATTTAATGCATTTCGCATTACGTCTAGTTATAGTGAAGAAAATAACTATTGGAGAGCAGGGATGAAGATGTTGGTATTGCAGAATAAGGAAGTGATGATAGTGATGTAGAAAGTATTTCGGGAGATTTTAATTCAGATGACTCAATTGATTTTCAGTGGTGTGAAAAAAAACTGATAGACAGATGGCCCAATTCCACCATTTCTGTTCACTGATACAAGTGGTGTACATTTTCAAGTTGAGAGTGAAAACATTTTACAGAATTTGAAGGGAAAGAAAATACCACTTCCCTGATTGTGAACTACCTTTGTGTAACACCAAGTTTCCGTGTCTATCACACGGTTGCAAATATTTAGATACAGATAATTTATTTGTGTAATATGAATACACCTTCATTTCTTATTGTTGTGGACAACCTGAGTTTACTTGAGTTGGTAAATAAAAATGGTTGTAAGATTTTCTCTATTTCGTATTTACTAAAATGTAAAATTATAAATTTTTTCAATATTTGCTAATTTAAACACTAGCTACTGTAGTGTAATAGATGTAATTTTTGAATTCTAACATAAAACGAGTTAACTCGTATTAGTAAAATGGGAAATTATTTTTTTATTGATAAAATGTTGCGGCAAAATACTAAATCAATTTTGACTTACACTATAGTAGACAACCAAACACGAACATAAAAAACAGGTAAAATTTTGAAGGTACACTAAGTGGTTAATTTAGTACAATATGTCGTATATATTATCATCTTTGTGGTAATTTTAACATGGAAAATTTAAGTATACCAGTTCAAATGTTGAACAGACTAGAAGAAATCAATAAAATAATCTCAAATCAGGTTGGAAGCACTAGTGTAAAAATATTTATTTATATTACATTGAAACATTTAGATACATCTTCATGAAATACTGTTTTTGGGAAATTACGTATACTTTATAATTTTAAATGCGACACTGCCCGTTTCAATTTTTTTTTTATTGTTCTTGAAATTCTGAGGTCCTAATGGACTTCTGTCATTCTCAGACGACTTGGATTTAGAAAAAGTTACAAAGTGAATCCTTTTTGATGACAACTTCTCTATTTTGTTAACCATTTCTATTTTATTATTAAAATCGTCTTAATGAACGTTTTAGCAAGAACACAGAAATGTTAAATAAAAACTTGTTTGTTATACAGTTGAAGTCCTTATAGCGAACCTGCTTATAACGAACTGCCTATATAGCGAACTATTCCCAGAAGTTCCGTCGAACTGCCCACAAGATACTTTATAAATAGCCTTGCTTATAATGAACTCGTAAATAACATTCTACCGGATATAACGACCCAAAAGATTAGGTAATATATTATTTTATATTGCCATGAACATAAACGCTCTTAACAACTATCAGAGGAGATGTACTGGTAGTTATTTTCCTTGGTTTTTGATTATCCCGGTATGTATGAGAAACTTCTTCTTCGAGTGCTCTTACGAGACTTAGCGATCTTCTCTCCTATGTGTTGCGTGTTTAAAGTGCTACAGAAATAGGGCACCTACGGCTTAACGTGGGCTCCGAACTACGGCAAGTGTAAACACTTCTACTCCAGTATATATATATATATATATATATATATATAATACAGCTCTACAGGTCTTGTAGACCCATGGCTTCAAAAGTTTTTACTATTCTTTTCCACTTTAATCTGTCCTTAGCCTTCTCTTGCCACTCCCACTAATAGCAGATCTTCTCGTACTGCTGCCAACCATCTTCTTGGTCTTCCTCACCGTTTTTTCCCTCCTTCACCTGTTTAAGTATTTACTTAAGAAGTCTACTGCCCGGCATCCTTGTCACATGACCTAACCACCTTAACCTCTGTGTTTTTGCCTTTTGTCCGATATTTGGTTTCCTATATAGTTCCATGATTTTCCGATTTGTTCTATTCCTCCGTATATTTGCTGTAGTATTGTCCTCTCCCATATATTCAGCCTCGCTTCATCTTGTTTGTTGAGAATCCAGGCTTCGCACCCATATAGTACAGTCAGCCTTACTATGGACTCGTATAATCTTATTTTTGCTTTCCTAGATAAACTTTTATTATACTTGTGAGGGCTCCCACTACTCTACTGCCCTTTACTAACCTTCTACTTATTTCGATGTCTTCCTGACTAGTGTTCGTTATTGTCACACATAGATATTCAAACTGCGTTACCTTTTCAAAGTTATATGCTTTATTGTCTGCTGTCTTCCATTTGATCTGGTTTATCTCTTGCATACGAGGATGATTTGACGGGACGTGAGACTCGAAATGAAAGACATGAGTTAGAGCATTAATTTTTTTTTTTAACATATTTTCCTCGTACATCAACACACTCGGACCAGCGACGCTGAAGTGCCATTATGCCTGTTTTGTAGTGATCTTCTTCAAGGCTGTCAAAATAATGCTCCGTTGCAGCAATTACTTCTTCGTCCGTCTTAAACTTTTTTCCGGCAAGAAAAAGTTTGAGCTTCGGGAATAGGTGAAACTCACTCGGAGCAGGCGAGTAAGGTGGGTGGGGGATAACCTGGAAGCGAAGTTGATCCAATTTCTCACGAACAATGCGACTAGTATGGGAAGGGGCATTATCATGACAGAAGAGCACCTTTTTTCGGACCATTCCGAGTCTTTTTTCAGCAATTGCTGCATTTGGTTGGTCCAAAAGTGCTCCGTTGATGGTTTGGCCCTTTGTCAGATAGTCGATGAGAAGTATCCCCTTCGAAACGCAAAAAATCGTCGCCATTATCTTCCCGGCCGATGAAAACGACTTCACCTTCTTCGGCGGAGGACTGCCATGATGTTTCCACTATCGAGGTTGGCGTTTTGATTCGGGAATGTAGTGATGAATCCAAGTTTGATCGACCTTAACAAAGCGGCGCAGAAAATCAACCTGATTCTTGTCAAATAGCTTCAATTGTCGCTTGATGTTCGCATTCTTTCTCGTTTTTGATCAGCATTCAGCAAGCGCGGCACCCATCATGCTGACAGCTTAGACATGCCCAATTCTACCTTCAAAATGTGATGTATGCGCTCAGTTGATACGCCTACGATCCTAGCTATCTCGTCAATTTTTATTCTTCGATCCTTCAAAACAAT
>JABXWE010061413.1:0-13062 GCA_014611495.1 Limonius californicus
TATATATATATATATATATATATATATTAAATTGAACCTTTTTTCACATGGAATATTTTGGGAAGTTAATTTTGATATAACGTTCTATCGTTCCATCATCCTTTAAAGTTTGTATAACAATTTCTTTTTCTTGCTTCTTCTCTTATTTTAAGGCCAACCGTATCATTTCCAACGATTATATTGTCTCTACGCGTTGTCTTAGGATGACGACGTCCATAAATCGGCCCATTTCTTTGGCGGTCTTCCTATGGGTCTGCTGCTGTCTGGCTTTTTCTTTGAACGTAATTTTCACCAATAGTTTATGCAAATATTGTAAATATTACCGTTCTGTTAAGTTGTACATATATTGCCCGCCAATATAGGGGCACCATAAAAATAACATATAAATAAATTATTTCACACTGTATTGGTAAAATATTGGCAGAATACGTTGGTTGATTAATACTGGATATAGATTGCCCATAAATTTTTAACCAATATTTCGTTTACTTTATTGGTTTTACCTTGGTTTTGACATGGCCTTATCCTTATCAGATATCACTTGATGCTACCGAATACACAATCACAACATAGAAGACTACTGTTTGTATGTAACAATATTCCCATATTTCCAATAAGAATCTCATAATAAACGTGTAACAGTTCCTATACAATCGATATACCTTTTGATTATTTAAGAAAACACTATATTTTCTATTTTCCGCTCTAAATATACTTAGAAATGGCTCTAAACTCAGAGAGGGCCTTAAAACATGTTTTTACTAAGATTTACAAAGTAATGAAAATAATACTCCTTTCATTTCTGCAATGAAAACAGTAAGCCGGTGTTTGCCTTTTTATAAATTTTGAAGAATGTATATTACATGCAGCAGCATTTAAAGCGATTTTATTGAAATGAAATATTTGTGATTCTCCACAAAATATTGATACTTTATGAGAAGCCCACGGTACTTTACAAGGTATTCGTATCTGGTAAAACGTTTCTAGGGTTAACAGACATTAAAGCGTATTAGAAATGGATGTTAGTAATTTACTAATGATAATAATTCTGTACATTCGACAAATACGAATGCCCCCAAAATTCCAACTGCTATGATAAACCAAAGATTCATATTGTGAGTTTGCGATTATTCTAGCAAATAAGTTGAGCTTTTCGACCATGTAAGGAAATACAATTAAAATAATTTATAAATTGTTTACTTATTGGTTATCATTACGGCTCTTGTTGCTACCAGGAAAGTTATTTCAATATAACATAATTTAAATACATTTGACTATCTACACGAATGTTTTAACTCCGTTTTTAAAAACAACATTGCCAGTTTTATCCTCAAAAGACGAGAATGTTTCAGAAAATTGATCACAGAGATTTTATATACTTTCCCAAAGCCTGTAGAAATGAAAAACGATTCTGAATTCTAAAAAATTGATTTCGAATCTTCGGTCTGCTACATTCCAAAAAACATTACCATTGTAAAAATTGGATTCTATTCTAGAATCCATTGTAAAAATTGCAACCCAATTATTTTCAGTATTGAGAATGGGTTCTCAAAACTTTTTTT
The DNA here is from genome assembly GCA_014611495.1 of Limonius californicus. Classification (NCBI taxonomy): domain Eukaryota; kingdom Metazoa; phylum Arthropoda; class Insecta; order Coleoptera; family Elateridae; genus Limonius; species Limonius californicus. The sequence continues at coordinate 1,563 of JABXWE010061413.1, forward strand.
AAGTTTTTGAGTTCTTTCGTAAAGATTTTTGGTTGTTGTATTCAGATATCAGGCGAAAGCAGTTTTAATACATATACAAGGCGTGCCAGTAGATTTAGCAAGAACAAACTTATTTATATGATGAATATGCTCAATCCATAGTAATTTGACGATTTGTTTTTACTTCTGTCTTGCACAACGTTTGTCTACATTGATTTTTCATATGTTAGGTCATAAAACTCACCAACGAAGACACACACTGTTTGGTAGAGAATTAGTACTTAGTTTAAAACAAGTTCTTGAGGATAAGGTAGTTCTTAAATATAGAAGCCAGTGTTCTGATATTTACATGTGGTATATCTCAAAATAGTTTTATATATATTATAATAACTTTATTGCATTAAAATTTCAACCTTTTGTATTTTATTTTTTCTATTTAGGCACTTCTCGAGCGTGCTTATCCCCTACTCAGGTGTAAATTGAAAACGACAAGCATTTCCGCAATTTTTATACCGTGCGCTTGCACAGCTCCCGTCTCTGGGAAATTTCCCAGTATTTGCCCAAGATGCACAATAATACCAACTCAGTTATGCTCTAACATCTAATCCCGACTCCAACTCTGATTGCATGGTGACAATACCGGCAATTTGCTACCCCATTAGCTAATTGACTGCTGACTTCGCCTTGTCCCTTCACGAATTTGCTTGCTCGCTGCACGTTACGACTGGGACAAAATCAACACTGCAAGAACAAGGATAAACAAGGTTTATGTGCGGATCGCTGCTAGACTTGAGTCCTAGCAAGCTCGATGCAACGGAACGTTTGTTGTACTACAAGTTCCTGGACTAGTACTTTTGTAGTGTGTGGAGTTACGAAAAGCTCCGCGAACTTGTATGAGGACTTCATTTAAAATGAGTACATTACCGCAGTTGTAATGGTGGTATTTCTGTTCTAATTCCCAAATCAGAAGACAAAAATTTAAATTTACAGAAATATATAAGCGCGACATGGAGTCAGATATAACTTAATTAAAATTAAACAATTGTCAATTTTCTTGCATTTCATTCATTGTTCTTCATGATAGAAAAATAAATACGAGGTGGATTCAATTGAAACTAATCTTTGCTTCATAAAAAATTTATTTAACAATTTAATTACAAATAATTACCGTCACAGTTAAGGCACATATTCCATTCTTTTACTGAACGACGTATACCTTGCTCATAAAATTCTCGTGGCTGTTGTTTGAAGAAGTCTTCCACAGCTATCTGTACTTCTGCGTCATACTCGAAACACCGACCTTTTAAAGCCTTCTTCAGCGGTCCAAAAATATGGAAATCAAACGGCCATAGATCCGGTCCATAGGATGGATGCTCTAGAACCCGCCATTTCTTTCGTTGAAGATTTTCTTTTACCACATTAGCAACATGAGGCCTAGCATTGTCGTGCGGTAAAATGACCCGTCGCGTAATTTTTTATGGACGTTTCCATCTTATTACTTGATGACGCTTGTTCAACGTTTCATTGTACAAATTTGCATTGACATTTACTCCAGGTTCCTTAAAGTCTATCAACAAGGGTTCTTCATGGTCGAAAAAAATATTAACATCAACTTGTCTGCAGAAGGTGTACTTTAAATTTCTTAGGTGGTGAACTTGAACGTTTCCACTGCATCGACGATAACTTACTGGATGGATCGTAGTAATGGCATCAAGTTGCGTCACTAGTAATTATTGACTGAAGAAACTCATCACCATTTTGCCTATAGTCTGTGATGTGTAGCGGAGATAAGCCTGAGATAAGTATTCGCGTGTGAATCTGCAATGGCTGCACAGTGCACACCCTCAGCGCATAAAAGTTGTAGAACCGCACGCTGATCAAGCTTGGACGGATTTTCAACAAGGTAAAGGTTTAAAGGTTATCCATATATCCACTACTCTAAATCGTGTCAATACATAATTACGAAAGCTTATTCTACATTTCCGGTAGCTTCGACCTCGTTAAAATATGCCATTTTTATTAAAATAATCGTCATGAACGTATCAACTGCTAATGTTCCACGTACAACAAAATAAATACTACTTTGCGTGTGATTAAATTGTTTTTCATTTAAGTTTTTGTAAAGTTCGAGAAATTTTTAGCTAAGTTTAAGCTATCTCAAATTTTATTTTTATAGTAAATTTTAAGGTTTTCGAACAATTATTACTGTTTGGAAGATAATAACCCTTACCTACAGTTAAACGTCTGAAGACGTTCAGAAACATCCTGTATGTGGTGGTAACGTATTACAGAAAAATAAGAATTATGTACCGTTAAGGCTTTGTGCTTTAAACGTGGTTTCTTTACCGTTAAGCATTTCATTTACAGCGGATAGGTTTGATGTTGGGATATTATAATTTAGATTACGAAGCGGATTGTTCTTTGAATATTCATGCACCGTGATTGAATATTGAATCCCGTGCCCTCGTATGTAAATCACGTCAAACTACTTTGTTCCTAAACATCGGAAGCCTTTTGAATTTTTCATTTTATTTAATCCCCGTACACCCTGGGTGGTAACCTCGTGTTTACATTGATGTATTCATTTAATATATTAAAACTATGTTCGCCGCGCTTTAAACGTCCGGCTCATGTACCGTACTGGTAATTTAGCCGTTCTACAGCTTGACCTACACGTTTTTTCGTTGCGCCTTCCAGACCGCTAATTAACCAGTTAAGCATCGACCAATTATCAACTGACAGCAAGAATATCGCGAACTCATCATCGATTACCAATTCCAGTAGGTGAACGCTTAGCTTCGTCGATAAATAATTCCTAATGGAAAATTATTTAACAGTTAACGTAGGTAACTCAAAGTGAATAAGTGTGCGTTTACACTGACACAACGACCCCTTCTTACAAGAATTATTATTATTAGGTCTGATAATTCAGCAGGCCAATACTTCACTACTTGAAAATTAAAACTAGTACTGAGGAAGATAAGGTCAGCCAATCGAGAAGACAAGAACTGGTACTTTTCAGGATCCAGCCCAAAATTTTTACAAGTGCGAAGTCGGTCAGAACATTTAAGAATTTTTTAATTGGTTTTTGTGAGAGCAGCCTTTAAAGTTTTTATAAAAACTAGGAAAAAGAAATTTTTTGGAACGAACTGTTTTATTGCTTTTCAAAATATTCGCCTTTAAGATTTATACACTTTTGTATGCGTTCAAACCAATTCTCGAAATATTTTTTCCACTCTGAAATTGGTATCTCAAAACATCGAGCTTCGACAGCTTCTTGAGGTGACGACAACCACTCTCCATGCATCTTTTGTTTGACATTCGGGAACACAAAGAAGTCGTTAGGCGATAAATCAGGTAAATACGGGAAATAAGACATTAATTCCATGTTTTTCTCCTTCACATAATCAATTTTTTGACGTGCTGTGTGAGAGCTAGCATTGTCATGATGAAGAATGATACGACGTTTTCAGTTGTTTTTCCTGATTTCGTCGATCGCTTCTGGCAAACAAATTGTTGTATACCATTCAGCGTTAACTGTTCTTCGATCCTCTAAAGGAATGTTTGCGACATGTACAGTATAACAGAAGAAACAAGCGATCATTTTCATAGAAGTATTTCGTGAGCGAACAACTTTTGTGGGATTCGGTTCATCTTGGAACACCCAAACAGTGGATTGTTGCATAGTTTCCGGTTCATACGAATATGTACAAGTTTGGTCACCTGTTACGATGTTGTATACATATTCTGCAGTTCCTCGGTCGAAGTTTTTGGGCATTTACACCAATTAACACGAGCCTTTTTTTGAACTTCAGTCAACTTATGCGGAATCCATCGGGAACAGATCTTTTTCATAGCTAAATGTTCATGCAAAATCCTAAAATGCCTAAGCATGCCTCTATCTCACTGTAAGTCACATGCCGATCTTCTTCAATCATGTTGCGCACAGCATCGATGTTTTTTGGAATAACAACCAATTTTGATCGACCTTCACGAATTTCATCACTGACGAACACACCACCACGATGAAATTCTGCAAACCAAATGTAAACAGTCTTTTCCGATGGTGCTTCATTACTAAAAGTTGAACGAAGCGATTCTATGCATTGTTGTTAAGTTAGGACTTTACTAAAATCGTAAAAAAATCATGCAAAGAAAACCTTCACGTGAAATTTCCACCATTTCACGCTCACTGTAAACAAACTACTCGGTCAATTTCTAAGCTGCCACTGTTTTCACAATAACACATGTCAACTTTTACGAAAATAGTAATGGCACATCTCAATAGCGCCACCTAGTGGTAGTTTGTAAAAACTTACAGAACTACCCTCGTGATGTATTTTTAGCAAGACGTCTTATAAGTTCTAAGAGAGATGTTTAATGGCCTAGAGACGATCATATTTTAGTAAGGCTTATCATAGGCAAATTACGGATTCATACCGAAGAGAGTCAGAAGAAGTGAGTCTCGGAAGAAAATTACTGTTTGGCTTGCGCGAAAACCTCGCCTATGGATGATATTGCTGCTGCTTTTGCGTCTTTCCGCTGGTTGCCTTAAGTGAAACACCCAATAGTTTAATAAAATTGGTCATCGCCCACTATGATGCAATTCACTCGGGTCAGTCCAAGGCCTGAAAGTCAGAACAGTGTAAGTGGATGACGTCAGCGGCTATGGTAATCCACAATTCTGACTTGTTCTTATAGCAAGAATATGCATCATATTGATTTGAGCCAAAACGCAGTTGGGCCACTATTATCTACGACAGCGGTTTCCAAAGTGTGTGTCGGGACACCGTGGTAAGTCGCGGGAGGATTACCAAAATAAAACAGAATGCCTTTCCAAGCCACTTATTTCTGCCTTTCACAAAGTTGATAAAAATAAATCAAAGTTAAAATATTATCATTTTCCATAAATGCAAGAACCTAAACATAAATAACTGTAAACATTACATCACATCACATGTGTTTACCGTCATTTCAGCATGTTCAATGGAAATGTCTAAAAACGTATTCACTATCCATCTGTGATTATCATAACTGTTTTGAATTTCTTTGGGAAAATAGTCACTGATCTGTTGTTTAAATTGTGCAAACTAACTTGCAAATACACGTTCAAAATTTATCATATTAGCATTCCTAACTAAGTCCTCCATGAGTTCTTGAACACACTGGAATGAATCAAACTTCTTCTTTCCTATTGAAGTCGACCAGAAATCAAGTTTCTTTACATATCTGTTAATTTTATCTATTGGTTTTAGCGGCCTTGAAATTCTGCTTGCTATTCACGGTGTTTAAGTGCTGGAAAATATCAGAAGGGAAGCTACCCTAAGAACCCAAAGAAAATTGAATATTATGTTCGCTTATTCCGGTTTCTCATCTTTCAGGTGTATCAAAACCGCTTTTAATTGGAAAACTCTCTTCAAGACGTTACTCCTGGAAAACCATCTTATTTCCGTGTGATAAGGAAGATTTGCGTATGAAGAAGCCACATCTATTTCGCACAATACAAGTCTGCAATGCTTTTTCCATAATGGAATTTAGTTCTTTAGTAATATTTTTCCAAACACAATCAATTGCAGAAGGTAAAGATTTTGATGCAAGAGCTTCTGGATGTTAAAACAGTGTAACCATGTAGCATTTGGCATTATCTCTGCCATCGGTGCATACAGCAACGCATTGTGCCCAGTCAATCTCGTACTTATTAGTACTTTGCACCAAAGTGTCGAATATACATTTTCTTGTGGTATTGACCTCTAAAGGAGTGCAAAATAAAATATCTTCTGTAATACCATATCCAGTGTTGTATCTTACAAATGCTATAAATTGTTCAGTTAGAAATATCTGTGAATTAGTCCATCTGTAATGTGAAGTACGTGCACTTTTTAATATTTTCAACAACGTGTGTTCAAATATCTCCTGAATGTTACCTATTCACCTTTAGATAGTATTATTACAGAAAGTTATTTCTTTTAGCTTGTCAGCCTCTTTTGCACCAACCATTATTCGCACCATTGCAACAGCTGCTGGAAAAATCAAATCAACAACAATTGTATGTGTCACTGGATTTTTCAGTGCGCCATGCAACTCGATATCTTGATAGTAGTGCTTTTTCATTCCCAGCGGTTGCTGATGTAAAAGTGCCTTGCTCCTTGTGGAAAGAGTGTAGCTTTCGTTCAAAGAATTCCACAGGCTTTTCTTTTTTGTCTGGATGTTTGGTATTAAAATGTCGAAATAACTTTGATGGCTTCATACTTTCTTCTCAAAACACTTCTCGGCGAAGTACGCACTGCGATTTACGGGAAATAACGGTAACACCGCATTTGAGATATTCATGACTGTACAATCTTTTTTTCTTTAAATTCTTGTCATTGCCAGACGCTAAAGGTACTAGTTACCATTTTCTAAATTTACAGAAATTTAACAAAACGAGTACAGCTCGTACTTAACGTTACATATTTAAAGATTTATTGCACTCAACACACAGTCAGCAGTACAGCACACAATTTTGGAATGATGACTTATACATCGCGGCCCACTGCTTATATAAAGCAAAATGGATTTCCAGATTATTCCAGTGACATCTAGTACCCTCCCGAATACGATGAAAACACGGAGAACATGTAAATATATTGTATTACTTGGTAATAGATGGCGTCAGTTGGCCATTTAGCCGCTGATTTTGAATGAAATTGAGTATTACAAGAGGGGGATTGCGAGAAAAATTTTGGGCAGAAGGAGGTCGCGCATTGGAAAAGGTTTTGGGAGCCACTGGTCTACCGCATATGGCATTTCTGTTACTAAGACTTCGGTCTGACGATGGAGAAGGGCCAAGCACAGCTTGCTGAATAGCGTCTTAGATTAGGCTAGCGATGAAAGATGGCATAGTTATTATTTTTCTAAAGTAGTTGGAAGGTCATTTCTTTGCAAGTAATGTGATCCTTTATTAATCTATATAGTCTTTTCAACGTCCTCGTTATCTGACTAAAAAAACATTCCTTAACCTTAAGGATACATTCTAAAGCTAAACATTAAACACTCTAAAGACCTCTTTTGCCTGATTTGATTTTTTAATAAGCTTACAGCACCTTTAGCTCATCGTTGCAGGTAAACATAATAATGGATGCTCGAAAATGCAACAGCTTGGAGTGGGCCATGACTTGATAAACGTATGTTCTCTCCTAATTGCTACAACGTAAATTTTAATTATAATAGGCAACCCATAAACTTTCTTCTTAATAATTTGCCTGTTTATGAAACGTTATATTTCAAATAATAAGTAAACAAAAACAGCACATTAATGAGTTATTTGCGTTAGAATGTAGGAAGCTTTATAAATATTTAGCTAGAATGTTATTTATTTCTTCAAATTTCTCAGTAAATCGTACTCTTAATTTATTTAAATTTTAAATAAGAGTTGGGAATATTAAATTGTTGATATTAATTCCCAAACAGAAATCAAATCACAGTAGCATGCTGGACAGGAATGGCCTGTATTTACTTTCTGCTCATAAGTCTATTATCAAATAACTTCTACATGTCTTTCAGCGTTAATATTGCCATAACAGAATTAGTTCAATTAATCGTCTTGCACTCACAGCTGTCCAAACACCTACTTTTGTAAAATGCAGAGGCATTTCAACAGAAAAATGAGGGTTTCTAAAACACTACATCCTAAAATTCAATGAATTACATAACCTTGTTTATGAAACCAAGTTTCATCACTGAAAAAAAACTTCCAAAATGCTTCTTGCGTGTTATTAAATATATGCAGCACCGCTAACGCAATTCTAGTCTTACGAAATTATCGCGAGGAAAAATGTATGAACTTTCGTCATTCGATGTGGATATAAATGCACATTTTAATGTACCATCGTATGCTATGTTTCCACGTGGGAGTTTATTTGTTGCTACAAACAGCGAACATAAATGTGTGGCTCGTTATCCATTACTTCAGTTGCTGCTGTAACAACTTCATCTGTAACTTTTGTCAACTGACCATCATAATTATAGTTTATGAAGCTTCAATTCGGTAAGTACTGATAGAACAACTGCCTACAAATTATCACTAATAATTATCAAAGCCTACTATAACTGTTAAAATATTGTGATAAAAAGCATTCAAAAATTTGTCCGAATCTATTTTACTGATTTGAAACTACCGCAGTTCCCAAACTTCTGGTTATCTTTAACTTTGCGTGTTTTTACTAAAAAAACATGAAACTACCAATAGGCAAACATTTCCTAACTATTGCCAAAACCAATTTTGGTTACAAATTTTGTTAGTGTCGTATGTTGTAAATCCTTCGAAAACCATAAAGGCAAGAAGACTTTTTAATCAAGTAAGATAAAAATATTTCATTGAGGAATTTCTGATAATCATAATATTAGATTACCGGTACGTTTCAAGCTTTATCCAAGAGACAGCCATTTTTGCTTTGAGTATATCTTTGGTAAATCTATAGTTACTACAACTCCCAAAGTAATACGTTTATGAGAAACTAGAGGTACGTAGTAGGTAGTTAACACTATAAGTCTGTGTTACAAATACCAGCAATGGGGTATCGGTTCTTAAACGACAGTTCTCTTTTTTTAGTAAAGTGTCTGCACTTCCTGCAAATTCGGATGCCACATTAAGCTATAGGTCCTCTACGTGTGTGACACTTTAAACGATGCAATATAGGCATAACAGAGAAGAACTAAATTGGACCGTTCCAAAAGTTACCTTACTACAGATCATAAATGGAGCCCCTGATTTGGTCTTAAATAAGTCTTTATAGTTTGTATCCATTAAAGTATATCACAGTTTCATAAGTAGGTACTACTATCCTAGCGGTCAAAAACACCCCTGCTACGAAGTCTGTCAAAACAACCTCCTTGTAGTTAGGTTAGGTAAGTCTACATATTGTCCTTAACTTTTAGCATCATACATATAAACTCCAAAATTTCGTAAGTTAAAACCAATTACAGTCTTATGACTGTTTAACAAAAGCCTTCGCCATAGTCTAGCGACTTTAATTCTATTTTATCTATTAGAGCCTATCATAGTTCCAAGTGTACGGTTATCTGTGAATGCGCCTGCCTAATCCCAGGTCAGCGATAGCGCCTCCCCTTCTTTAATTCGCACGAGCTGCGTTAAAAACTGGGGGCCTTAAAGAAATCATTAAAGATAAGGGGTATTAATTTGCTTAATAATGACTATTAGTGACGTGGAAGTGCTTTCGCGGGTTGTACGTCCCCATCCGGAAAGAAAAATAGGATGCGCGCTTTGGGGCGAAGATACCGGCCAAGATTAGAGGAAACAAAGAGAAAACATCGGCGGACAATGGAGGTTTTCCTGCCGATCGACGTTAGCGCCGCAGGTGTGTAATACCGGCGCATCCTGCTGAGCTTTGCGTGGCGAGAACGTCCACCACTGCAGTTCATTGATATTAAAACGAGAGTAGAATTAACCCAAAAAGTTTCCTTAGGGCGATCTCACAAGCTAACAACCACGCCCATGTTATGTAGAGTAAATAGGCAATGGTACTAATCGTAATGTTGCGATGGATTTCTGCAAAACGACCACAACGTTTCGAACTGGATTATAGTACTATTTTCAGAAACGCCTTCTTCTTTTCAAGCAACACGGTTGTACACTAAAGTTACTCAACTCTTGTATTAACATCTTTAGAATAATTCTAAATATTTAAAAATAGGCTTTTAGGAAATTAAACTTTCATTAAAATTTGTTCTATTCTCCAATTCACTATAAACTATTTTTATAATTTACTAAACATTATTCTTTATTTTCCTATACTTTCAATTTTAGCATTTTTCGGAACTCTCTCATAATTCCTATAATTTGACTTTTTCTATCCTCGCCCCCAAACTACTAAACGCCAATGTTTGTAGCTTTTTAGATAACCATTTTTTACATTCCCGTACTATCAGCTATAAAAATTATAATTCAAACTTCAAACAGAAAGGCTTTTGTCCTGAACTTACTCATAACTCCGTTCTTACAAACTGACTATTTTTTCCTGCGCCCCCAAACTACTGTTATAGTTCACAAACGTTTGATATAAAGTAACTAATTTTGCTTTCCTTATTTTCCAATTTCAAGTTTATAAATCAAAATTGAGATAGAATATTTATTCTCGAAATCTGTCAGAACATTCTGCTCATAAATTGAGTCTCTCTATCCTCATCCGCAAACTGCTGATATAGTTTGCAAACATTGGTTGCAATATTTAAAGTTTTATAACTACTTTCTTACAAATTGGCTCATTACTCCCTCAATTCTCTTATTACTGTCACAGTGTGTAGACTTTTATATAGTAACTATTTTTATTTTCCCATACTTCCAGTTTGAAAACTTATATTTCAAAAACCAAATCTAATAGTTTTCCCGGATTCTCTCATTACTCTTTTCTTACAAATTCACTCTTTCCCCTAGCTCCCACCCAACCCTCTAACTACTGTTGTAGACTACAAACATGCGCTTTCTACTTTCCCGAACTTTCAATTTCAAAATTCATATATTAAAATGGAAATTAACTATTGTTCCCCAAATCTCTCATAATTCTCTTTTTACAAATTAACTCTCCCCCCAACCCTCAAACTACTGTTATACACTGCAAATATTTCTTATAAGGTAACTATTTTTACTTTCCCAAACTTCCAGTTTCATGATTTATTTATTAAGTGTGTGATGCTAGCTCAGTTGGTAGTTGCTTTCTGAGTAAAACGTCGATTCTGGCTTGGGTTCAAAATCTAAGCAGTACTATGCAGATTTATAAAAATCTTGTCTGCAACCCACCGTACACAATTTCCCAATTCGGATTGCAACCGTGGGATCTTAATGTTAAACCTTTCCCTTGAATATTGTTTCTTAAACCCTTCCATAACTTTCTTCTTGCAAACCCCCCCCCCCCACCCATAAAACAGTGTGATATTCTACACACACGTCTTATAGGTAACTATTTGTAATTTCCCAAGTTTCCAGTTTCTAATTTATATATCAAAATGCGTATTGAATATTGTTTCCTAAACCCCCTCATAACTATCTACTTACAAATAGACTTCCCGCCCCCCCAAACCTCAATCTATTGTTATAGTTTACAAATACATGTTATAAGGTAGCCATTGTTACTTTCCGAAACTTACAGTTTCATAGTTCATATATCAAAATGCATATTAAATATTGTTCCCTAAACCCTTTCATAACTCCCTTCTAGCACACTAACTCCCCCAACTCCACTCCCAACCATAAACCAGTGTTATGTTCTACACACACTTCTTATAACGTAAGTATTTGTACTTTCCCAAATATCCAGTTTCATAGTTTATATATCAAAATGCATATTGAACATTGTTTCCTAAACCATCCCATAACTCCCTTCTTACACATTAACACCCCGCCATCCCATAAACCAGTGTTATATTCTGCACACACTTCTTATAAGGTAACTATTTGTACTTCCCAAATTTCCAGTTTCATAATTTATATATCAAAATGCTTATTGAATATTGTTTCCTAAACCCT
>JABXWE010061432.1:0-11737 GCA_014611495.1 Limonius californicus
ATAAAAAAGGCAACCTTCGTATATATGAAATATTCAGCAAGAGGATAAATATTTCAAAACAATCTGGATAAATAAACGTACCTGAATGAGAATTTTCGTCGATTAGTCTGTTGTCTTTAAAATAACGAATTGGTTTGAGGCTACAGAATTGAAATGTGCCTAATATAATATTTGTTTAGCGATTTACTCAGAAAACGGGTGTTTATAAATAAAACCATTTGGAGACGGTTATGGCTTACTAAATTAATTTGGAGATGTACCACCAGTTACTCTTCTAAATTCTCATGTGGTATCATATCATCTGCGATGTTTTTCATTTGACTTTTGCTGCGATTGTTGAGTCGTAATCTGTTCGTAGTTACAGTATTTTTTCCAGGCACTTGTCTTTGGAACGAAACTAGTTCTTGATTATGATTGTGATTATTTTACGGTACAAACAAAAAACGTTCAAGATTTAAGGTTACGTATTTTGTGGAAAACTGCCTCCAAGAATGTCATTTCCAAATGTTGCTACTGTGTGGCAGCAATTTAGAGAATCTTTAAGTGCGTTTGGCAGATTTTGATCATTGAAAAAGATGATGGTTGGCCGACCAAAGCCGCAGGGGAAGTTGTTGAAGCAGCGATAGTAATAATGGATTATGACCAACACACTTCTGTTTGTTGCTTATCGCAAACCGCTCTGTGGGTATATTTGATAGGATGTTAAACAAAAATGTGCGCTTATATTCATAAGAATAGACAAAAATGATTTCTGCGTGATAGCCTTCCCAGGTTAAAATTATATTGGTGGTTTTTGAATGCGTTGACTTACAATCGAGAACCAAATAACTCAATGATCTGTTGTTTAATAGTTTTTATGTAATTATTGTTATGTAATAAATGGTAGAGTAAACAAACAACCGGTTTAAGGGAAGGTTTCTAGGTTGCCAAACTTGCGCCTATAATTTACATAGATTCACGTTTATCAAGTCATGGCCAACTCTAAACAGTTGAATTTTATTGCCTGTAACGTACATATGCCAGCTCTGATGGGAAGTTCAATCTGGATACTCAACGATGTCACTTAATGACCAGCGTTGAAAGGCGTTCTAGCTAAATTTGCAACACCTAGTATCCAGGCTTGGCAAAGAGAAACTTCATTAGGAAAAACTGAAGAATTTTCGCTTCCAATCCTACTTCAGAAGGTATGATAAAAGGAAATCGTTTATTAGAAGTTGTTGCGTTTTCGGGTTGCCTATATTAGTAAGTTTGTTGTATTTTTCAAAATGTTAACTAAAACTGGCTGTAACAACAGTTACTTTAAGTAATTCATAATTAGGTAGCCCGCTAATCAACTAAAGCAACCAATCAATGTATAGAAAAATTGCGAATAATATTCTCAATGCCATATTTAGGATCATCTAACGAAGCCTCATTATTTGAAAAATGTAGAGGTTTTTTTCAAATTATCATTGAGTTCATTATTATCATTATCGTGATCGTGGTTTGTAACGCTTACACACTGGATCAGTGACTCGGTGGATTATAAGTTTTGCAAATGTTAGTGACGTTGCTAGCAGAATTGCAAAATTGTTATGGAGATGGGCCAGTCACATTTCATGAAGACCGGATGATAAACGGACTAGAATGTTCCGGAAAAACAAGTATCGTTAGACTTAAGACGCGATGGTCCAACGATATTTCTAGAGTAACGGGAAACGACTGGAAAGGTAGGCATAAGGTAGCCAGAGATGGAAACAATTGGAAAAGACCTACGTCCAACAGTAGATCTATATTGGATGAAGAAGACGCTGCGTAGAAGTGGTGTGAAATAAGGCTAAGCTGGTATGAGCTGTTGCACAATAGGGCCCTATTCTGCGGGATGCCGTGTTGGTGCATAACCTTATTTACCCTGCTTGGTGTATGGTGTAGTGTGCGTTTAGAGCCTTGTTACTACTACAGTGCGACGGTAATACGAAAAATGCTATTAATTTGATCTCCAATGACAAATAGAGTTCAAGACTCTATAACGACCACAAAGGGAATTAGAACAATTTCTCGTCTCTCTCGTCTGCAATTCGAACTTGAAAGCTCGACACAAACATAATAATCGACTGCCACTAATTCTCTTTGAGTAATAATGATGTATTGCGAACAACAGTCCAATAATAGCATGTATTTCGCAGAAGTATATTTCAAAAACTTTCGACCAACTAGAATTACTTCAGAAAATGTATATGGTAAGACCAGAGTGTAAACATAATAGCTACATACCGGATACGTTTTGGCTTTCAACTTTAAAGCTCGATCGTGCTCTGTATTTACGTCTGTAAATCATTTCTTTGATCAAATGTAATTATGTTCGATTTTTACGTATATAAGTAAATTGTCGAAATAGTAGAAAGTTTGGTATATTTCTTTCTTTTACAAACTACATTTGAGATAAAACGGCAAAGTTTTGGAGATATCCGAATCTTGAACATTTGCTGCATGTTACTAAAGACTTTGTATTATCCGTATATAGTTGCGGATGAGTACATATAAATTTTAATGAGGCAGGAAAAGGGTAAATAGGGTACCGTGGTATCTCCATTTGAAAGAATTAAAATCATTATTCAAATTACAATACCCTACCAACTAGCAATGTACGAAACGAATTTTATTTAATTACCTTGGATAGTCGCAGCAAAACTAATTATACTATATTATGTTTTATTACAAAGTATTTAATAATCAAGTTTACCTTTATTGTTACGAAAACACCGCCTAAGGCAATGCGATTTCGTAGTTCGCTCCACGTTGAGAGTATTAAAACTCCGGTTACATATTAAACAACGTTTCTGGGCGAATGAGCATCATTTATTTATGTAACAAGGCAAGAGTTTGAAAAGCTGTAACTGATGGATCATGTTAGTCAAATATAGATAAGATTCTAATTTGATGTAGACTGATCCGAAATACGCATTTGGCTTTCAGCTTCCGAATTTGGTTTTTCTGCTGTTTATGTCTGTTCTTTTAATGCTTCTAACAAATATTATTGAATTATTCAAATATGTTTTGCGAACCTATATGAAACAATTGATACATATAACTGTGTACCAAAATTTGAAAATTCGATATGCGATAATGGTCAGGCGTTGAAAAATTTACACCGAATGATTTTATTATTCGAAAAAGTTAAAATCCTATAAACTTTCACGACAACACTTTCTCTGAACTTTTCCTTCTCATCATGCCAATAATTGCAAAAACGTTAGCAGTTAGCATACCGTTACATAAAATAAATTGTGGAGAATAAATTCTAGCAAACCCATAAAAAAAATATATATATACATACACAATAGGCTCTTCTTGTATCCATTCGGTGTCGAGGATATAAAACTGATAATATTGCAGTTTATCATCCTCATCATCATGACCGTCGTGTGAACCGGTAATGCAATGTCTAGCTGCTGTGAGGCAAGGCTAAGCTGGTTTGTCCTATGCACAACAGGGTCCGACTCTACGGGTTACCATGTTGGTGCGTAACCGTGCTTAACCTGGCTAGTGAGTGATATTTTTTTTATATGTTACTCATCTCCCTCTCCCTCTCATCCCCAATGACAAATGGAGACCGAAACCCGATACCAACCACTCTGGGGGTTCGAAAAGTGAAGTGATTCGCACAGGGAAGCATTTGGACTATTACATCCAAAGCCTGACTCTCTTACTACTGAACCATCCCAGACCGTATTTATATACTAAATCCCATTCCTTCCACTTTTCTCAACTTTCTAAAACCATTATATAAGAATTCCATAGGTATTTGTGTGAGCCGAATTGGTATAGTTTACAATATAAATACGAAAATTAAGTATATCCTGCACGGTTGTACATTCAATACACAATCTTCATTACTATAACCAGGCCTACGAAGCAAACCTTTCGGCGAGTCAGCTAATACTACTGGCGCTGTGTCCGAACCTCGCTCCAAGACAGTACATAGTAGAGTGATTAGTTAATAACTACGCATATTGCAGTGGGTAGTTATTTCAAAATCGTCTACTGCTTGCGTGCTAAAGGCACGAAGTAAATACCTCTCGATTGATTTTATACTGTTGTACTGAAATTGTCGTATTGAAATATTTTACAATATAGACTTATATTATGTATGATAATTTAGAATTAAACTGACAATCACCGTTCTCGGAGATATTTGTAACAATGTTTTTATGTTGTGTCAACAAGAAACAAATGCCTATCATTAAGGAGATCATACTAGAATCAATTCCCTTTAAACATCTTGGCATAGAATGTGTCAGAACGAAGATATTATCTTTTTGAAACTAATAATCACACAGCCAGCCAGTTGAATGAAATGTGGTTTTCTGAAGTATATGGTTACATATTATTTTTTGAAGAAGTTCACAAACAAAACGTGGGTGCATTATTGATAATATTGATAAGATAAACCAAGTCGTCCAAGTATTTACTTTTAGTATGCTAATTCAAAGCAATGCTATTTAGTTATTTTTCTATCAATACTATATGAAAAACTATATTAATATATTACATTAGTATAACAGACACTAGTTCTAGCACATGCATAGCACGATGCAAATATTTGACTTTCAAAAAATTGTCATTATTATATTCTGGATGTTCTGGATATTTGGATATAATATACAATAAATAAAACAAGAAAGAAAAAGGTTTGTAGAACAAAATTAGTCATTGCAGTTGTTTACTATAACATCATAAGTGCATGCAATTATGGCAAGGTGATTAAAATCATTTGTTGCAAAATTGTAATTATATGAGCACCAAGCAAAAATGCAATCTCTCAACAAAAAATTCTTCAATAAACATCATTAGAAATATGTAATAAGTTGAAGAAATTTCACTAAATTAATTCCACATATGTCGTAGAAGTAAAATAAGTTTACCCTATTTTGCACTACCTTTGGCAATTTATTATCAGAAGTTTTTATGATATCTTTGATAATTTTACCTTATTTCCATCTTAGATGTGCTGTCTGATAGTTAAAAGAAACCGCATGTGGAAAGACCGCTTTTTAACGTAGTTACGGTCATATATATTTTAGCCTAGAAGATAGAAAATGCTTTGCTTTAATAACAGAGAATACGAAGAAGAGCATTATCTGTGGATAAAATATGCAATTATCATAAATAAAACATTTTTCTGAGTCACCGGATACTATTTTGAAATTTGCCGTGAATTATTTAGTAATTTAAAAATATGTTGATATATACGCTTATGACATCGGCTGCAGGTTGTGGTAATAGCCCAGCGGAATAATTCGTGCTTTTATGCGCTAGATTAGCGCGAAGTACCGAATGATGTTCAGCTCTATAATGTACCTACATTTTATTTCAATGCAGCCAAATTATAATATTTTTTTCATTAAGAGGGAATTATTTTTAATACTACAAAGTTGCAATTTCTAATGTATTGGTTGCTATATGAAAAGTCAAATAGATAAGAATTTTCTAGTTAGGTATTTCCGGTTTATTAGATTTGAATTAAATGTTTATCTACATGATTCACCTGATTTTCTAGAAACTGCAGTTAGGTTACTTTAGTATTTTAAATGAAATAAATAAAACACTTTATTATCTTAATATACCTATGGAGGATGCATAAAAAATTTGAACGCCGCGGGTTGTGTGTAAGGCAAGGTTCTTGCTACTCGGCTAGTACGCAACGTGCAGCTGATGCTGTAAGCGACTATATAAACATATTATAATTCTATTGTGATATTTTTCAAATAAGATGGTAGTCTAGTTATCAAGTGTTGCGAATTCAAGTTTATTCGGAGTCATAATATACCACTGCGCCAGTATAGCTTCAAAAATTCTATAGTAGTTCCATTTTTCTTTTTGTAATGTTATTCGACCAAACAGAAATTTAAAAAAAATCAACATACACTGTATGCATTCGAATTATTATGTTGGTTTACGTTGGAAGGGTTTAATTTAACATTTTTTGTTATTATTATGAAGCTTTCACAGGCCTTAGCGGCCTATCGCTTTGGTGTGAGACATAGCTAAGTTAGTTAGTTTGTGCAATGCACAACAGAGCCCGACTCTGCGGGTTATCGTGTTGGTGCGTAACCGTACTTAACATGCTGGTGTGTGGTGTATTTTTGTCTATATGATCTTGTTACTCCTCTAGTGCGATCGTAACACGAGTTGTGCCAATAATTTCATCCCCAATGGCAAATGGAGACCGGGCCCCAGTACCGATCACCCAGGGAATTAGAAAAATTTCCGACCCTGGAGGGATTCAAACCGGGAAGCGTTTGGACTATTATATCCAAAGCTTGACTCTCTTACCACTTAGCCACCCTCGCCCCTAATTTTAACATTAAGGCATATTTAATATTAGAGTAGTATAGCAGAGCACAGATCAAGCGCTTCGCTTAGTTTTACGATTCTGATAAAAACATAGTTTAGGTGTACCTACATCAAAATTACTAAGCTAATTCTGGCTTGGTATAGATTTATAACGGTTCCTAAAATTTCTGGATTTAGAATTCTTAGATTGTATAAAAAGAAGCGCCCTATCACAGCGTCTGTAAAATTAATGCTGATATGTATGTCAGTGCAAAGAGATACGATACAACGGAAAGATACAATGCGATTGTAAAAAGCGCAGTGCTTACCACAGTTTCCTATGCCAGAAGTGGAAGATAGTCAGTGGATAATGTCAATAATTATCGAAAGGCCTCTGTGTTGACATGTTTCTTCCAGAGAATATTAGGGTGATGTTTCTAAGTTGGCAGATATGCATTTAACAGAATTTTTAACAGGGTTTTCAGAAATGCTACTTTTGTACGAATATCGTAGCAAACTTATTATACATTATAGTATTATTGATATTTGTAGCGTAATTGCTGACTAGTAATAATAAGAACCGAGAAGATGTGAGATTTCCAAATAAGCAAGGAACGTTTCTTTGGGGCAATAAGAAGTGAAGTTTTGTATACCGAAAGGCTGCGGTACCCGTCGAAGGTGGTGATTGTGAAAACTGCAATTTAAGCAAGAACCAGGTGCTGCACGCTGAATTAACGCAAGTAATTGCTAATACTTTCGCAAGATTTACTGCGCTCGCTATTAAACATTAGTTCGACATGGCGCCTCGTGATGCGCGCCTGTTTCTCAAGCACGCTTGATTTAACTTCGTTAATTTGGATTTTCAATCAATACCGTAATTAACCATTTATTCCGCGACGAAAAACTTTATTAATTTTACTTTGCGCCCTACTATAATAAAGCTTGATTGAAACTATGGTTATTCCAGCAAGTAATCCGAAATTTGCAATACATCTACGCTACGTTGGCGGTTAAAAGTTTGACTCGCTGTTGCCTATACGTCGAGTGCACTCTCCTTATTTATTCAACGCGTTTCGGGGTTAGTCGTACCCTTTTCAGCTAAAAGCAATTTGCTCGGCCGCAAAAATGTGCAGGCAGAGTACCGAAATGAAGCTTTTGTTCCTCTCGAACAAGGGAGTTCGAATTCAAACTCTATGCACTGTTCGCCATTGCAAAAATGCTGATTGGACACATTCAGAGTTTACCTTTCAATATAGAGCGGTACATCTCGGCTGTCTGTTGCCGCCGCATCGAACTTTGTTGCTAGTTTGTTAGTTAGATGGTAATAACGAAACTATATGTGAACATCGGGTTAAACCCATAATTCTCGAGGATTATCAAGGGAGCTTCTTAGTCTCGTTACGATAACTTAAGCGTTTAGGCAGAAAACGTTTATAGAATACATTGCAGCTGCTATACTGAGTTTCCTGAAATAGCAGCCAACTTTAAATCACTGTAGCTTAGTTGCTACTGTTGAAATTTCCTGCGGTGGCGTGTTCGTGTTGTATCTGCCATTCTTGGTAGATTTCCTTGTTTTCCCAATGATTCGAGAACCGCAGAATTATTGCTTGTGCGTTAATATCGACATGCCATTACTGCCATTACTGTTTTGACCGGGTTTGGACACTACCCACTGACCTGCTTTTCGATGTAAAATAGTTTGGGGAAAGTTGTCTTAGTAAGATAATAATACATAAATTATTACAACACAGTCCAATAAAGCTAAAATTAGATATTTGGCGAGACGTGTTTAACTCTGATTTGTTGCTCCATTTAAAATTAGAAAACAATTTTAAATAAAATTATAACCTATGTATGGAAATACAATCCTTCACAGACATACACAACCATATCAGATGTAAGCTAGCACAGCTATGTTATTGTTGAAAACTTTCAATATTAAATTATATTTAACTAGCAGATTATGTATCCAATGTGAAATTATTTCATGCTGGACAATGAAATATAATATGGGGACTACGAAAAGTTGTATATTGAAGGCTTTATATAATATTTCTACATTCGAAATGAGAAGATTATGTTCTTTGCCATATCTCATATCTACTTATTTTGACAATTTACGAAAATTAAAACTGTGGTTTGATAATTATTATCTCATATTGAAATTTTCGATATGATGTTGTAAACGCTGGTGACATCAGCCTCACGTTATGGTAATAGCCTAGCAATTGTTTAGCATTAAAATGAAAATTATACGAGTCTAACGAGACGAACATAATTGGAAAGTGTTTCGATATTTTTCATAGTGGATCCGCTAAATTTAGCATACAGTCTACGGAATAGTGATCATATATTTCATTATCCGCGAAAATTTGATGCCGCATTTCTAAGCTGCTAAACTATCCAAAACCCATGTACGAACATTGCATTCACTGGGTTTTATTCGTTTTTACCCAGGAAGTTGCAGTGACTTTAAACTACCCTACTTTCCATTTCCCCGATTTGTCAACCAATGGGATTTTATATAAATATTTTTATCGTAGATTTTAAGGTTATATGTTATGTTCATTTGATTTTGTGCCACTCTGTCTGGATTAGAGTCATACGCTAATTGCTGCTTCATAGAAATTAAAATTCTATTCTAATTGCCGTTCTTATGACGATTACAGTTTTCGTTATTTTTCTTTTCAAATTGAGTTATGAGGGACCCATTCCGCAAAGCCTTGAAAGTTCCCTTGTAGAATAGTTTTGCCGTTTAAAAACAATTCTCGGAAATGTTTACTCTCAGAAGTCGCACGTGTTATTCATTCCAGAACATTTGCATCATATTTCTCTATATGGTGTAATCTTTTTGGGGAATCCAGGTTCGCGTTGCGTTGAGTTCTTCAGTCAGCTTTCCATCTTCGCTAGACTCCGGTCTACCCAATTCCATCGACGGGGGCCCTGAATTAATCAAATACTGCAGGGGCGGCTTATATTTTCGATGGGTATCCATTGCGTGTATTTTCGTATCGCTGTATCACCGTGGATATCGACAAGTGTCGGATTTAAAGAAAACACGCTGGAATTTTAATTCCTGGAAAGGCAATTCATTGTGAATTTGGCGATCGACTTTGGCGGATTAGTGTCGAGCCCATTCGTTGTTTCTGTATCTATGCCGTTGCTGCGACACACTACGAGGGCTGTGCAGTAAATATTTCGTTTCGCAATTTTCCCGAAGTACGTCTACCTTTTTGCCCGGATCTGAGAATACCCCAGAATTGTGCCTCTCTTTCGATTCCATTAATCGAAATTCAAGGTAAATTAACCAGTTTGTGTTGTGAAAAAGAAACCTTTTACGCGTTAACTTGCAAACTTCTAATTGATTGAACCCTTTTTTGCCATGTAACAAGAAGCGACCTTCAGTCGCCGATTGTCCTTCTTTGTATTACTAAATGTAAAGAGTAATTATATATATTGTGTAATTCGTGTAAACCACGACGCCACTGGCCACGTAGTCGTTTGGACAATTTAAATAACGTACGCCAGCCACGGCGAGTCCCTCCTGTTGAGCGCTCAAATTAATAGTTTGTAGTACTGTCATTTTTGTATTGTCATTTCCAGTTGATTAATTATATGTGTTTTAAAATTCATTACATTTTTTAGTATTTTGTATTTGTGTGTATACGAATTTTGCAAGCTTTATAAACAGGAGGGAGGCACAATAAAGGTGAGTTCTATTCCCGTAAGCTGGTGGCTCCCCGGCCTTCCACGAGAACCTGCAATCAGCTGTGACTTGAAAGGTGGCGCCCTCTAATTTTCACCTACTCTGTACACAACCAGGAAGATTTGCTCCCGTAAGCGATTTCCGCGAATCCCCCCGTACTCCTCTGAGCTAAGCTGTAGGCCCTTTTTCCACCTATCCGGTTGTGGGTAGACGAAAAAGCTCGTTTGGCCCGTAACATATATTAGTCAATTCAATTTGAAACACGGAAATATACGGACATACATGTCTACCTCTTGTAAAGGTATATAATATATACCGAAGAGAGAAAACCGAAGTCTTATAATGTATACGTGCTATCACAAATTATTTACTATGTCGTTTGAATTAACACACTGATAATAATGACCACCCATCGGAAACTGATTCTTTGACAGTGCAGACAGAAGCAAGGCTCTTACCTCTAAGCTATTACAGCAACTTGCATATGACAGCGTAAGCGCTTAAATCAACATAGAGATATTTTTTTTCTTTATATAAGTAATTATGTGTTATGTGTTATAGAGCTTCAAACCAGTAGGTGTCATACTATAAAAAAATCCCCATTTTCCACCTTCAATAACAAGTTCAGTATCGGCTAGTGAAGTACAAATACCACTACTACCAGGTATTATCGCAGTAGAGTAGGCACTTATAGTTATCAAATATATTGCTAGAATTAGTAGCCTCTCT
This sequence comes from Limonius californicus, assembly GCA_014611495.1. Classification (NCBI taxonomy): domain Eukaryota; kingdom Metazoa; phylum Arthropoda; class Insecta; order Coleoptera; family Elateridae; genus Limonius; species Limonius californicus. Next base: position 10,751 of record JABXWE010061432.1, read on the forward strand.
TTCTTAATCTAAAATTAGGTCGTGCTGTGGGTGCTTATTTCTAATACTCATTGTTAAAGCATTTCTGTTCTGGTACTTTCGATACGGTGAGTGCTCGTGCTTGTAGAGAGATGGGTATTGCATTTTTACTTCATGCTCATGCACCATTTTTCAACAAGCCGTCGTGATCACCTTCACGGAATTATCGGCAAACCTGCATGCACTTGAGATATTATAGTAAATAATTGTCTTGACTATTTTCTCTTCGGTCTTTTTTTAGTTTTTGTCCATCCTAATTGCGTTTATATCAAATTTATTACCCAGTAGAGTGGGTGTAATTAAGATTTAGCAGCGCTAGATAAGAAAACATAAATGCATTTCAGGAACAAAATTGAACTTTAATACTGCATATATTAATATTTTTGGACGTTGAAATTATGAATTGAATTTGCAATTTAATTTAGATATGTTAACTTGAAACTCAAACTGTGTTTTTAAATGTTCATATTAATTTCAGAAATTTCGACTAGACATGCAGATGCGGGTTAGATGTCGACAAGTTTGATATCGGGTAGTCAATTTATTTGTGACAGAATACCCTAAGATATCGAAATCTCGAATTTAGAGTAACAGTTTAGGCTCTAGACTTGAAATTCTTACTTAATTAAAAAATCATTTTCAAACATGTATCTTAAAATTTCTATATTATATTTGAGATATTTTAAATAAAGAAAAATTCCACGTAAAAATGAAATTAATGGCCTTGCTTTATTTAATGTTAATAGTATGACTCGAAACGTTCGTGTTAATTTTTGTAGATTTAATTTTTGATTTAGTAAATATTTCAGTGGAAACTTCAAATTAATGAAGTTGCTATTATTTAGTGGTAAAACGACGATTTTAAAATTTGTGTGTTATTTTCCACCGATGTAATTTTTTACTTGGGAAAATTCCCTTTAAATGTTGAAATTAGTGACTTGCTTTGTTTACTGTTAGAATTACAATTCT
>JABXWE010061439.1:0-15082 GCA_014611495.1 Limonius californicus
AACAATTTTTGTGGATCAAAGTCGTTGTTTCTTCGACATTTTTACAGCAGTGGGTCTAGTTCTAATTACAACCACTTTTAGTAGATTATGATTGCTAAATACTAACCACAAAATCACAAATATTAATAATTAATTCTTCAACGCTAAATCTAAGAGGTATATAATAATGACTCCAGCCTTAACAAATCTAATTGAGTTCAAGGCACCCTAGGTAACTCCACCCATTTTTAACCTCTCAGTGAAAACTTGACCAAAATTATATGCAAAATTTTTATAATAATAATATTTTTCACATTAAACTTTTAGGTTAGTTTGTATTATTATGTAAACTACCCTTGGAGTTTCTTAATTGGATAATTTAAGTTGCTGTAATATGTTTGTGGGTGGAATTTTATTGATTAAATATCCCACCTAGTGGATTTGTTCATTTTTGAAACCTACACAAAATATTGGAATGTAAACCGCAGTAAAATATCAACCCTACCACAATTTCATTTAATACTTGTTTGTTTTCTGCAGGATGCTCGTAAGGCAGCATGCGACACTTCACTTGTACAGGCAACGGCCAGCCTGGAACCAATCGGTCGAGTGCAGATGCGAACGCGCCGAACACTCAGGGGGCACCTTGCCAAAATATACGCTATGCATTGGGGCTCCGACTCGCGGAACCTAGTATCGGCTTCTCAAGACGGCAAGCTCATCGTCTGGGACAGCCATACAACCAACAAGGTAGGTGTGCACGTCCCTGCTGAAGTTCCCCTTGATGCCAACGATCAATTTTGCAGGTCCATGCGATCCCACTGAGGTCGTCATGGGTAATGACATGCGCTTATGCCCCTTCAGGTAGTTACGTAGCCTGCGGCGGCTTAGACAACATCTGTTCTATATACAGTCTGAAAACGAGAGAGGGAAACGTTCGTGTTAGTCGAGAATTACCTGGACACACAGGCTACCTCTCTTGTTGTCGTTTCTTAGATGATAACCAAATTGTCACTAGTTCAGGGGATATGAGTTGGTGAGTATTTCTACCCATTTTTTACAATTTTGCTGGAAGTTTGTCAAAGTTCTATTAAAAAAGTCCCTGAAAAGTACAAATTCCAAAACCATCTCCAATTTGAAATGTAAGCAACTTGCAACCTAATCAGACCTAATACAAGGCTAATTTAAATTAGTCACAGTTGCCTTAACATTTATTTCTCTGAGAAGTATGTCCAACTTGAAATGCAACATAACCTCATAACCAAATATCACCTTACCAAGCCTAACTTAAGGTAAATTATGTGGAAAATTTGTCAAAGTTCTATTAAAATATTATTTTAACCTAAATGGTATTTCTAGTTTGAAATGGCAAGTAATCTAACCTCACTTAACCTAACCTCATTTAACCTAACCTCACTTAACCTAACCTAACCTCACTTAACTTAACCTCACCTCACCTAATCTAAACTAACTTATCATTAACTTGTCTATGTTCTCTTAAAACAATTGTTTCCCTAAAAAGTATTGGAAAAGTATACAATTTGAAATGTAACCTAACCTAACCTAACCTAATTTAACATAACATAACCTCACCTAATCTAAGAGATACTGAGCATTTGTTTTTTTAGTGCCCTATGGGACATCGAAACAGGTCAGCAAGTAGGCTCATTTTTGGGCCACACCGGTGACGTAATGTCACTCTCACTCTCTCCAGACATGCGTACATTTGTATCTGGCGCCTGTGATGCTTCTGCTAAATTATGGGATATCAGGGACGGTGGCTGTAAACAAACGTTCCCTGGTCACGAATCCGATATCAATGCTGTTACAGTGAGTATCTGCTTCTCCTGTGCTACATTGTACGGGCTCTTGCAGATTTTATCTTAATTGTGTGTGTGTGTAGAGAGATGCTAACACGTGTCATATTACAGTTCTTTCCAAATGGGCAAGCATTTGCAACGGGCAGCGATGACGCGACCTGCCGATTGTTTGATATACGTGCTGACCAAGAATTAGCCATGTATAGCCACGATAACATCATCTGTGGTATCACCAGTGTCGCCTTTAGCAAATCTGGCCGTCTTCTACTTGCAGGCTATGATGATTTTAACTGCAATGTGTGGGACTCCATGAAAACTGAACGAGCAGGTAAGATCGGATCTGCTAAAAAAATTTAAGCAGTTGGGGGGGCTGTATTGAATGACTCCCGCTCATTTTGTCTTAATTAAACAACTAATCTGTTAAAAAGACAATGTTTATTTATGAAAATGTAACTTAATGAACATTTTTTCCAACATATTTGTGCAATATCTTTTGTGTTCAAACCTGCACAAAATGTACTCTTAAAAAACAGTAAACAGTGTCAATATTGGCTTTGAGCTATCGATGCTACTGATAGAATGAATAATTATTGTAGTATCTCGTAAAAGATGATCACAATGTGATGAAAATGTAACAATAATTATTGGCAGTATTGGTGGAGTGAATAATACATTCACTCTACCAATATCTTTAAATTACGTCTCATTGAGTTTACAACCAAAGCATTCCGAGTGTCTTCTCGGTTCTTCCAATACATTTTTCGCCTTGGTACGGGAACGTACCCACTAAGAAAAAGTATAGGAACAAACGAATACATTTCTTCCACACCAAGTTCAAGCCTACAATTTGTTGTAGCGGCGTACATTACACTGTGCTTTACTAAGTGTTCCATTATTTCCGAAGTAAAAAACTCGAGAGGCTCACTAGCATCTGATAAGGAAAATGGTGGTAATGTGGATGCATCTGTCCAAGTTATACTATTTTCAAGATCACCCTTTGCCCATTTACGACTTGCAAGTTTAATTTTTTCTTTTCGAGGTTGGGTAATAGTTGCATCACCTTCATCGGAATTTTCTAATTCATCCTACTGTCCGAATTCAACTTCGGCTTGTAGTTGATTATGTGGTAACTTTTATTTGGAGCATCCTATTGAATGACAGCGAGCTTCGATGTGTACTGAAATCTACGAGCGACCCAGATACGGAGATAAATTGTTATTGAACTAGTCGGATGCAGTTCGCTGCTGCCCGTACACTACATATTTGGCGCATCAACGTGGGGCGATAATTAAAAGTATTCTCTAGTGATTAAAACACAACAATATATATATAAAGAGCTTTTGAAAAATACACCATTGTGTTGAAAAGGTAAAAGCAGTCTGCTATTTTTATTTTATTGGTATTATTGATAGCATGCATGTCTGAATAACCAAATATCCTTTCAATATATATTTAGAGGATACACTTTAAAAGAGTCATTCCGGATAGCAAAATTAACTTATTAATGGAACCAGTGTCTTGTTTTGAATTGCCAAGTAGCCTTATAATATTCTTGGTTGAGCCTTCTGTAAAAGGTACTCTTAGAAACATAGTTGTGGATGTAGAAAAAATAATAACAATAATTTTTAGGTTACTGTGGAATGAATGCCATCTTTGTTTATATTGAATGACCTTCACAGTATTCTTCTTTTTGTTGCATGTATTAACGGTATTTTCAAAAAAACTGGTCACTGTATGTTGAAAAAGTAACTATTATTCTCAAGTTATCGGGGTTATTGATGGAATGCCAAATAATCTAATAGTATGCTCCTTTTTTGTGTTTGTATGAAAAGTGCTCTAGAAAAATTAGGCACCAAACGTAATTATTTTAACAATTATTGATCTTGTTTGAATAGCCAGATATTTTTTATAGCATATTTTTTTAAACCTGTGCCGATGATAGATACACTAAACAAATCATTCTAGATTGAAAAAATAACAGTTATTATTAATTTATTAATGGAACGAATCGAATGTCATCTTTTGAATAGCCATGTAACATTACAGTATTCTTTTTTGAGCCCTGCGTTGAAAGTATTCTCAAAAAAATAGTTGGACGTTGGAAAAATAGCAACAAGTCTCTTTTGACAGTAGAAGAACTTTTGCGGTATCCTGTATTCCTATACAGGGTGCTCTCAAAAACTGGTCATAGTATGTTGAAAAAGTAACAATTATTATTCTTAAGGTATTGGTGGAATAAAGGGCTCGTTTGAAATGCCAAATAACCTTTTCGTATCCTCTTTTTTGGTACTTGTAGAAAGAGTGCTCTTGAAAAAATAGTCGCTGGCTATTGAGAAGGTATGAGTAATTGTTTTCAAGTTATTGGTATTATTGAGGGCACGAATGTCTTGTTTGAATTAGCAAATATTCTTTAAGAAGTAATTTTTTCCAGGCGTGTGTAATGGATACTCTTAGAAATCACTTCGAGCTGAGAATGTAACAGTAATTATTTTTAAGTTAATGGGGTTATTGATGAAATTAATATCTTCTTTAACGCCTGTATGACACGGCACAAAATTTTGTTTAAAGTGTTTTTACAAAATTCTGTAGCTCGTTCTCTAAAGTCTACAGAATTGTGTTCAGAAACAAACGATCCTTTCTAGTGTTCATGAATGGTCACAGAGGGCAGAGACGTAAATGTTTTACCACCTAAAATCTCTTAATGCTAGCCATTCTACAAAAGCTTAATATAATTTATAAACAAAAAAAACCGTCCCGAAAACGCTAAAATAAACAACATTTAAGGTTATGTAAATAAAAGTAAACAAGTATTATTAAACCTTGATAGATTTCTACCTTGTCTAGTCACATGATTATTTTGACAGTTTTCTCACAGATGCCAACGTAATTTGCATCTATTGCGCGTGCTCACAGACAAAATTTTGGATAAAATTGTGTTCCGTCTAATACAGGCCCAACTTACCAAATAACTTTTACAATACCCTTTTTTTTTCATAGAATGTATAAGCTGCATTCTTGAAATATTGTAGCTAATATGTTGTAAAGGCATCACTAATCAGCTTAGCGCTATTACTAGATGCATGTCTTTGAATTTTATATATATATAAAACAGCACTACAGGCCTAAATGCCTATGGCTAAAATTATTTTCTTCCACTCCTTTGCATTATAAGCAAGTGTTTGCCAATTCGTAATCCCGTAATTACACAGACCTTCCACCATCTCCCACCAAGTTTTCTTTGGTCTGCGTCTTCTGTTTGAGCCAATCATTTGCGATGTGTACATACTTTTTATGAATTGATCATTTGGTAACCTTGTTATAGGACCTAGCCATTGTAATTTACTTCGTTCGGCCACATGTTTTATTCCTACATCTTTGTAAACTTCAGCTAGTTCTGCGTTTGTTCTTCTTCTCCATCCTTCTTCTTCTTTAATTCCTTTAAATATCATTCGAAGCATTTTCCTCTCCCAGATTTCCAGTTTGCTTAGAGACTCTTGCTTTAGTACCCACACTTGATTCGCATACGTCACCACCTGTTTTATGATTATTTTATAAATTTTTACTTTTGCTGCATGCGTTAAGTTCTTTTCCTTAAATAGGTTTCTATATTTACCGCACATCTTGAGCCTGCCGCAATTCTTCTGTCTATTTCACTATGATTATTTCCATCATTATTGATTTCGACTCCTAGATACACCACACTGTTTACCCACTCCATGTTATAGGTTTTATTAACCATCTCGCTCTTCCATAATGGTTTACCTTCTTGCTTTTTCTTTCCCAATTAATTTTAACTCTTCTCTTGTCCTTGACATAAGACAAGATCATCAGCACATGCTAAATATTGATATAAATTTTGTAATATATTGTTTCTTAGCCTTATTTTACGTTTTCTTAGGATTACCTCAAGCATAATGTTAAAACGGAAAGTACGTTACTGCAGAAATCCTTAGAGAGACTACCACTAAACCGTATTTTATTAACAGTATTCTCCAGCGTCATTCTTATATATATCAGTTCGAGAAGCCTTTAAGGCCTTTGGCTTTTTTGTGCTATTTCATTTCATTCCTTTCTTTTCGTTACTTGGTCTTCCCAATTTTCTGCTTTCACGTCCTTAAACCATTCGTTTTGAGGTCCTTCCCCTTGTGTTTGTGTCCCCTGGAGTTTCCTTGAAAACCCCTTTTGGAACCCTTTCATTTGTCGTTCCTCCCAGGTGGTCCAACCATCTAAGTCTTCCCTGCTTTATCACATTTACTATTGTCGCTTCTTAAAACAGGTTGTAGATTTCTTCATTTGTACGCCTACGCTGATTGTTCCCTTCTTTAATCTCCCGTGAAGATTTGACTTATATTCCTTACCCAGATCATAAGCTTTCTTTTGTACACTTTATTTAAAACCCACACCTTACTTCCATACAATAAAGTCGGTTTTATAATGGTTTTGAACACATCTTTGTGAGATATGTTTGTTTTTGATCACTGTTTTCAGAGATGTGGCACTACTCTTTCCTATAAGCATTCTTTTCTTGATTTCACTGCATTAATCGTCGGTGTCCGTCATTTCTGTACCGAGATACATAACATTTTTAATTTGTTTCGGAGATGTACTATTTGTCGTCCAGATCACTTTTTATTTTCAAACTGCTTCCATCCCTGATCTTCTTTGATGTCCTAAGTAGGTACTTCGTTTTTTCTTGGTTTATTTTCAAGCCGTATTCCTTTGCTTCTTTTTCTGTTTCCTTCATAATACCTTTTAGTTCTTCTTACGTGCTCGAGATAATGGTCAGATCATCGGCATAAGCCATTATTTGGTAGGAGCTTTTTAGAATGTTCTTGTCGTCCACGACCTTGCTGTTTCTCATTATTCCCTCTAGTGCTATGTTAAATAATGTTGTAGATACAGGGTCCCGTTATCGTAAGCCTTTAGTTGTCTTAAAACTTTCTGAAACTGTGCTCTCTTATCTTTAGCTGGATTCATGTCTCTTATAGGGCCATTTCCACCAGTACAATTAATTCTTTTGGGGCGTTTAGTTCTGTCGTTGTCTGAAATAATTTCTTTCTGACGCCCGCCGAAAATCTATGAACAGCATATGTAGAGTTTGCTTTTTTCTTTGTTTTTTTGCTGTATCTACTGTAGTAGGAAAAGTTGAATAGTTACTGATCTGTTTTCTCTAAGGCCACATTGATATTCTTCTATATTTTTTCTGTCTATTATTTATTACTGTGACCAACAGTTTGTAACCCGTATTTAAGAGGGATATTGATCTGTAGTAGGTTGAGTCGATCTCCTCTCTTAAAGATGGGTTAATTACCGCTTCCTTCTGTTCTTTCAGCATTTGCTTTCTCTCCCAACTTTTGCATATAGCTTTATGTACTCTTTTTATTAGTTGATTGCTCCCACATTTTATCAATTGAGTTTGGCCGTTATCATTTCCCGGACTCTTATTATGATTGATCTTTTGCAGTACTGACCGAACTTCTTCTGTGGGTGGCTCCAGATTGCTGCTTTCTTGGCTCTTCTCGGTTGTTTCCTCTATAAATTTGTCTGTACTTTCTTCTATAATTTTTTTGATAAATATTTTTTCCATCTGCTTAAACCCCATCTCTTCCGCCTATCAGATCTCCATTTTTGTGATGGCATATATTTACATTTGGTCGATATTCTTTCCTTATGTTCTCTGTTCCATCCATTTCTTTTATTGTGTCTTCTTGCTTTTGTCTTTTCTTCTTTCTCTATAGACTCTGCTCTCCTTCTTGTTTTATTAAACTGAAATTCACCCTCTTTCGGTTTATCTCTCAACATTTTTGCTTTTATTTGGCTTACTAGTTCTGTGATTTCTTCACACTCTCTCTTGTACCACATATTTTTTTTGTCTTCTCCCCTTGTAAAGATTTCTTTCTTCCTCCTTACTGCTTTCTTCGACTAACGTCTTTTCTATTTCATGTTCATATTGTTTTCTAGTAATAATGCTGTGTTCCAGATACTGTATTGTTTTTTCTTGATGCAGTTTTCCCAAGCAATTTTTTTGACTTATTTGGGCACACTATACAATAGTCGGAGTTTACTTCGCGCCCCTGTAGCTCTGTACATCTTCTACTATAGTGTTATGTTATGAGTTAAGAAAGAGGGTGGGCACAAGAAAAAACTTACCTATTTTTTGTACATAAAATCCATTCTCCTATTTTTCATGCTGGAAAAGACGTCTATGACTTTGTTGTCAAAATCCGGGATAGACTGGACGAACTTCTTTTCTATTGATAGGACCGCCAATGCGTTCAGTCGATCTTCTGACATTGTGCTTCTCAGAAAAGTTTTAATGCGTGTGAGGGTGGAAAAACATCGTTCACATTCTACTGTCGACATGGGCGTTGTACAAATAATATCCAACAGTTTGTATGTTTCCGTCAAAACCTTTTTTAGGTTGTTGTCTGCTATGAACACTAAAAGTGGCAAAATACCACCTACGTCACACATGTCATCGCGCTCATAAATTGCTGAAAGTTCACTTTTCAATGTTACACTGTCCAACATAGAATAAGATTTCACAGTTTTATCAAAATATTTTTGTGTAAATGCATGCCTATACCAAAGACCAAAAGCGTTCAAAAATTTGTCCATTAAACACGTATCGAATAATAACAACCATTTGCTGATGATTAGAAGTGTCTGCAGTTTCATCGGCCTCCAAAGCAATGAAATTTGCAGATTTAATTTCTTTTAATATTTCCTGCTTGTAAATTTGCAACATTGCATCTAGCAATTCGTTCTGAATAGTTTTTGAGACGCCTTTAAACACTTGTGAACCTTTCATATGTATTGCAAGCACAGCGTCTAATTCGGCAGCAAAGTTGATTAAGCCTAAATAAATTCATGGATTGTCTGACCTTAATGTCTCGTCGTGACTTCGCAACGCCAGTTCAAAGGCGCCGCAAAATTTAATACACATAATTAACCGGCGCAAAATATGACGATTTTTTTCCACGTCTTCGTTGTACTTAATTTTATGTAGCAAATAAGCATCCTCTAGTTGTTCACGGATGTCCACTTTGCCTAAAACACTAAAATCCATGCACGCATCCATGTGAGAAACGGAAGATTTGTGTTTCTTTGCCCTCTCTGCAATGTGTTTTAAATCATTCACCCCGTGTTTATTCCACGCACTAATCTGTTTCTTAAAAATTAAGCACGTAAAACAAAACTGTTTATTTGTTACTGAACATCCGCACATCCAATCGTATTTTTCATAGATATTCTTGTTGAATTTTTGGTTTTACTTGTCGAACTGTAGTTTATCTGAAGATCAGGAATAGGCCTTCCTTTCTTCTTAATTAAAAGTTTTTCCTCAAATGATAGCGGGTTTTTTTAAAGAATTTGCACGCGATTAACTTCCATCATTGAAAAAACGTCACGTTCGTCTTTGAATTCACACGCGCGATTGCGCGAAAACAAAACACTACGGTCGAAAGTCAAACGTTGACTTTAAATGGGGAACACTTCGCTCGGCGCCCAATTCGCCTGGTATATCGCGTATAGCGAAGAAAACCGATAGCCAACCGAATCACCTCTACATGGGGAACAAATCAGAGCGTTCCCCGGAACATAGTTTTGAGGCTGTTAGCCGCGCTTGTGGTGCGGAAGGATAATTTGATACCATCGTTAAAATAATGAAATTAAAATAATGAAATTAAAATAATGCACTGAATTACATGCGAATTTCTTTCTGTGTTTATCTTGGTGGTTGGGTGGGCACGTGCCCTTGTGCCCTTTAGTACAAGCCGCCACTGCCCCCTACTAACTTTTGAACGACTAGATATTTCTTCACAAGGCTAAATACTAATTTTTAGCCCCGAAGTGGACGCGGGGGACGTCGAAACAAAACCTTAAAAATCGGCATAATAACTTAACCGGCGTCCCCCGCGCCCCCTTCAGGGATGTTATAACCGCCTTCGCCGGCCGTCGATGCGTCGTACTTATGCGAACAGATTGAGCTCGCGACCGACCCGCTGCGATGACGTGGACACGTGCTGGACGTTGATTCGTGTTTCGACTTTGGACGTCCCTGGCCGCCGAACGGTACAAGCTACGGGAAAGTGCCATAAGGGAAAGTTGTTGTCCTCGACGAGGCCAACAACATATCCGGACCGCAAATCGCAAAATTTTCCGGGTGCCTTCTTTTTTCCATGAATATTTTTTTATGAAACTCAAGGATCAGACGAAGAATTAAAATATCTTTTGAATGAGGTGTCACTCGACCCCATTGTCATTTAAAAAAATAGTTAAAAATGGGAGGGGGACATCTTACGACCGCACTATATAGAAGCTATTGATGGAATGCATGTAAGTTTGCCCTTCTTTGAGTGGTCAAGTAACCAATATAGTGTCCCTTAAAATATAATCGCTGTGTGACGAACAGGTAACATACTAATTTTTATGAGCAGCTGGGGCTACAGATGAATGCATTTGGCAGATTTTGCCTTCTGGAAATGACAAAATCGCTATTATGCAATTGTCCTTTCTAGACATTTATGTGTAGAGAGCTTTTGGTGACTCTGCTGTCAAAAAAATATGAAAAAAGTAACAATTAATGATTTTGAAGCCATTAGGGCTGTTTCTTTAAGCGATGCACACGACATTACAGTGTTTTTTTGTCTGTTGCAGGTATCCTTGCCGGGCATGATAATCGTGTCAGCTGTTTAGGAGTGACAGAAAATGGCATGGCGGTGGGCACAGGCTCGTGGGACAGCTTCTTACGCATATGGAATTAAAGCAGTGTTGCCAAATTTAGTGCTGTATCGTACTGACATCACAGCTAAAGTTAAGTTCTCATTTGTCCCTTCCCCTTTCATTTCCAGTTTCTGTTCGCATTTCAGCAGTAATGTCACGAAGTCCTTTGTATATATAAATATTATGATAAAAGTGTTATCGTTTCTTGATCATTTTCTATGCTCTAGTTTGTATTTATTGCAGTTGCTTGCGCTGATGATGTATAAAATGTAGAAGAAAATGAACCGCTTAAAGAAATCTTTTAGTTTATATGTTTCTGATTTCGTTGACGCTTCGTGTTTTTACTTTTAGTTTCTTAAGGTATTTGTTAACACATTTTGTGATTATTCCAAAGCTTTCGATTGACATAAGAATTAAGAGAGTAAATAGTTATCAACTGTACTAGTGGTATTAAAAGTATTTAAGTATTTTTTTAGGTTAAGTGTTTATGTGAGTTCAATTTTAAATAAAAGTGGCGAACAAGGAATTGACGCTTGTTGTATAAATATGTTAGCAAATACCGAGTGTTTTTTTTCTGTTGTTTTAATTTTATTTCACTTTTATTTCCTTTCCTTCCGGTTGCCATTTTATAGTTAGATGTAAGTCTGATACAGAGTAGAGGAGAATTTTTCAAAGCGATATTTGGTATCATCCGGGGATACACAAGCGTAGACTGTACTCTAAAATATCATCGGGTTGGCAGAAGTACAAAGCATAAGACCAATTTTAGAAAACTAAGCAGTGATCTGCCCTGCGCGCATTCGTTTCTTACGTAAAATAAATACAAGCTTGATTTCCCTAAGAGAGGACCTCGATTTTTCGTTGTTTAGAAGGTTCCCATGTCTCCAAAAGTCCAAGCTAAACACAACAATAAAACGCGGCTCTAGCTAGCTAGTCATGAACCAAAAAGGAAGTTCCGTTTTCGCATACACTCCGAGTGCCATAATATGTTTCAATGAAAAACTAACTTAATAGTACAATTGCTGATCTAAATTTATCTGTTCGTGATCGTTGTTCTCCACTTGGAACCAAACATAGTGATAATCGGTGTAACGGACTTAGCTTGAGTGCATCCTAAGAACGCGAGATGGAGAATCAAACAGTTGATTACAACTACTGCCTCAACTGTTTTTTATAACAGTGTTCCATTTTCTCATGTCGAGTCGATTGTCATCCGTTCATATTAGAACCATTTTTTTTCTCCGGTTAAGTTCAGGTTGTTTTCTGTTTATCCTCGTTCACTTCGGGAGTTTCTTTACCAGTCTTATAATTAACAGGTTTTGTTTCGCTCACGCGCCAGGCTTACCTAAACCGAAAGTTTCTATGCAAAAACGACTTGTGTTTGAGGTTAAGTAAATCTACCCGCCCGTCGGAAGTTATCACAAGGCACCAGTGTTACTTGAGACAAGGAACAATTTTGTAATCTTCCAATTAAAATTCTTGTTCTACCATTAGAAATTTATCTAACAAGAGACGCCGCCGATTTTTCTTATGTTTTATAGTGATGTAAACTAGGTCCTGCCGCTCTGGGCAAAATAAAGTTATCTCTAAAATGAATTGTTTGTCAAATAGATTTTAAAAATAGATAAACTCCTCTTGTATCAACTGAATGTTTCGAAGAGGTGAGAACCGGTCACTTGTAACCTCAAAAGCTCATGATAGTTGTCGGCTGCAGTTTAGTTAACGATTAAAAGAAATGCTCAAGAAATTGGACTTGTAGTTTCGTTGGACTTTGGAGACCATTTTCGGCCTGGTAGTATCGACGGACAAGATTTTGGTAAGCCTGACGCGCCAGTGACGCATGTAGGTTCTGAGCAGTTGTTTTATATTTTTATAATAACGACCACGTCGTCGCCGCCTTATCATTTTCGTTTGTTTTGCATTTACATAGTGAGGTTATATATTTTTTGTGTTCACGTAGTTTTTCATTATTATTAAATAATAGGTGAAACTATTCGATAAATAGCTTTGCTTGTAATGATGCGAGAGAAAGTGATCCATATTATAATAATAATAATAATCACTCTTCTATGAAAATATTTTATATGCCAAAAATCCCACCTGTGTTACTTTTCGCGTGCACACTTTCTTATTGTCGCGACTTCTTTTTTGCATAATATGTTATGACATTTATCATATACAGGGCATTTTTTTTTAATGCGATGTTTAGACGTGACCCTTCAGCAAATTGAACTCCTCCCGCATCTAGATGTGTGTGTTATTAAGGAAAGAAACAGACAAACAAACAAAACACAAATTATAACATTTTAACAAACTGCCGCAGATTTGCCCAGCAAAAAAAAAGTGTAATAAGTAAATGAATAAAAGTAAATAAAATAATAAATAGTTATAGTACAATTTTTTAAATATCGTGTTAAGAAAACACCATGTATATGTGAATGAGGTACATATAAATTCTAAATAAACGTAGGTTTAATTTTTAAATTATTTATTAAGAAAAAAATATGCATTTTGTGTGTGCGTCTCTGTGTATAAAAGGGCCTATGAGCGAGGGTACCGAAGGCGGCGCCCCATTTCCGGACGGTTCTTATGCAATCGCGACCAGTTTGATTTTAAGACGGGGCGAAAACCTTCCCCGCACTAAAGGGCTCACTTATTGGTCGCGGTTGTGTAATGTGCGATTCCATTGGGCCACCCTTCAATGGGTCGATCCTGAAATCTCGGGCCGCCTTCCATTATCACTTACCCCCAGCGGGGACGCCTACGCGCAGGCCTTCCCGTTGGCGCACTTGTGGGCATGCGTGGGTGTTTTTATAATTAAATAAGTCATGTCACACATAATATTATAAACAATTTCATTGGTATAAATTTTACAGTCTCTGCTATAATTTCTAAGGTACGGGCACAATATTGCGCAAAGTGTAGCATGTTTTTTCGTTCTCCTTTTGGCTATCCGAACAAGGCGGTCACTTTACCGCACTCGTTTTGTGTCTGCTTCTGAGCACAAAACGGCTGCGCTCGTTGATTAGCACAATTTTACGAACCCTTGGGTTTTGCATTATGCGTGTGCTCTGCTGTTTGTATGTGGTGTAAACACAATAGCAGGCGCGCAATTCAAGTGTAGTATAGATTGTCATTTTTTTATTGTTAACTGATTTAAAAGCGTATGGTGTACGACTTACTATAGCAACATGTATGTTATAATACTGTATTGTATCTAATAAATAAATAATAATACCTCTTGGCTTTTGTTTTGGTCTGATGCAGTTCTAGATCTTACCTTGGTACACCCAACATAGAAGATGAAATGTCCGCCTCCCATATGACGCCCTTTCTTTTTTTTTTAAGCGTTCCATTGTTGTACAAACAAATTTGAATGAATATCGGGAAAAATGTGTAACTGCTTTTATATTTAATTGGAATAAATTGAAGGTGCTGGAAATGGAGCGGGGATTAATGGTCTCGTTTACTAAATTTTTGAAACCCTTTGTGCCAAAACTATCGTCTTCCAAACTAAGGTTTATACAATAAACCTCTATCCAAGGATAAAACTCAGGAAAAGGAAAGGTATAAAAAGTTGCAACACTTGACATCCTCACACACAGTCGAGCAACAGTAAAGGCTTTAAAAGCCGATACTTGTGAATTTAAGCTTGTCTGGGAGTGCGTGAATAACAAGCAACAGGCTAATGATATCCGCTTAACTTTATGGGGGGTACCAGGTAACAAAAACGCCGACGAATTCGTAAGATGTGGAGCAATGGCGTCATATTGAACCTGAACCATGTTGTGGTATATAGAAAAGCTATACAAAACATGAGATCAGGTTATGGGAGGAACAAATGAAAAGCTCACACTGGGAAAAAAACAGGCAAAACAGTTTCTCTTCCAAAAAAAATAAATAAAAATTTCTGTTTCTTAGTAAGATGGTATTTAGCACCATAACACTATAACGCCGTCTGTTCAAGATTGGTAAAACTGAAGACCAAATGTGCCATTTATGTAACGCAGTAGTGGAAATGGCAGAACATATCCCGTGCTTGTACAACGCTGCTTGTCGCCGCCAACAAAAAATTATTGGTAAGGACGTTATAACATACAAAGTCTAGATATATCCTAAAGTCCAAACAGCCGGCGCTTTTCTAAACTAAGCAAGGGCTCATAAGTTACAAAATAACCATTAAATTAATATACAGTGCGAGTGTAAAGTCTTGAACTATCGAAATAAATGTTTTTGAAAAAAATCCTGGAACAAATCAATTTTTATCTTAAATTAGACTTTAGTGTAATTGTTATTTGCAGATTGTCTTTTGTTTCTGAGTTATGGCGATAGCGCAATTTTTTTTAAATGGATTTTATATGAATGGTATAGAAAGAGCGTGAAATTCTAAAACCAAATAGTACCTATGCTAAAAAAGTGTGATACTGCATTAAGACGTTTTTGAGATAATTGAGAGATAATTTGCACTGTAAATCCATTCCCCGTTCTCTCGAACACCAATTTGAAAATATGATTCATCATAAATGTTTTGTGTTTTATTGTAAAAACCATTATAATTG
>JABXWE010061473.1:0-19873 GCA_014611495.1 Limonius californicus
GCGTTCCGCAAATTTTTCTTATAGTCAAAAAAAAAGATTAAGAACGACTCATCTAACTAATAAGCTTTATCCGCCAACACATGAATAGGGGTACGGATAAACTGGCAATTTACATACTACACAATATACAATCAGTTTTACCAGCAATTACTACAGTTCATATCATTTTAGAAGACAGTCTCAATGTTTAATATTTGCAATGTCTAAATGTATGCTCAAATAGTTTTCACCTTAAGGTTACTATTATATGTCCTTCTTCTTCAACCTGCTGTAGATGTATATGTAGTATTGATTCTAAAGCACATGTAATGCAATCAATACCAATTAATGTAACATTCGTCAAGAAAAAAATGTGAAAAGTTATTTTTTGTTCAAATTAAAAAAATCTTCTTGATTCTGTAATGTGAAATATGCACTTACATATACCATTATCTTGCAAAATATGCAAACTATTCAAAATCAAATTATGTTACGCATGAGTCTAAACAGCAAGGAATGTTTACTTTCTTACGTTTAAAATGTTGTGCAAATAAACATTTGTCCAACTCTAGTTGTTGTGGAAGTTTCTGCCATAGAAAATCCTAAAAATATGCAGAAACAAACGTTTATTGTGACATTTGCGCTACTAGGATTTGTATTGAAGCCGTTCCGAGGTGCTTTGTTTGAATTATACACTATTAGTGAAATATAAATATATAGTTTACATTCAGTTTTTGCTGTTTGCTCTCTGGTATTAAATTAGATGTGGATTTGATGAAATGAAAACGTAACATCAAAGAAGTATATGTTCATTTTCCAAGCTTTGAATTGAAGGCTACCTTTTATAAAATAATATTTCTGTAAATGCTCATTCAAGTTAAAAATATGACTGTAGGAAATCTCTACGGTTGATATTTGTTTTCCAGCATACGTGTTTATTTAGTAATTCTTGCCTATATACTCACTAGGGAAAAAGGCTTCTTTTCAAGTGTTGCGTGGCATTTAGAAAAAAGGAATCTATCGTGATTATGGTGGATTTATGATAGTTGTAGAAATTTTTTGGTCTTGTCAATCGTTTTACAATGACTGCCAGCGAATCCTGTTCAAAGGCGTGTCTTGAATGTCTCTTGGTTCAAGAAAGGGAGAGCCAAGGTGTTTGGCCGCTAATGCCTTGCATTTGCAGAAAACGTGTTCAGAGGTTTCCTCTTGCTCTTGACATTTCCTACACTGGTTGTTTAACACAATCCCTATAGTGTGGAGATGACTGTCCAGGTGTCCGTGGCCTGTAAGGAGGCCCGTTATTATCCTGATTTGTCTTCTGCTTAGATTCAGAATATAGTCTACCGATTTTGGCGAAGACTTCTTCATGAAGGCTCTAGCTTGTCTGGGTGTGAAGTCTGGAAGTCCAAGAATGCTGAAATTGCGCATTTGCGTGATTTCACCTCAAGATAGAGGGTTCTCTACAACCTGTCATCTTCCGTTTTCGTGTGAACAGGACCAGCTCGGTCTTTGATGGATTGACCGACAATTGATTCTTGTTACACCATCCGCATAGCCTTGAGTGTAAAACCCTTGCTCGTTGAGCCGCCGGAGGAGTCCATCAACCATGAGGCACCACAGGAACGGCCAGGGAACGTCTTCCTATGAGCACCGCGGCCGGTGGATACTCCCACGGAGTCCCCTCTGAGCGTGGCTTTCATGTTTCTGTGTATGGGCATGAAATCGATCCACCTAGCTATGGTGAGTTCGATTCCACGCTCTTAAGACAGCGTTATGTATTGATTCGAAGGTCGTTCGGTCAACCGCTACTTCGATGTCCAGAAATGTACCAAGAGCGTACTCTCCATGATTTAGCACCTTCTCGACCTTATGGACGATTGGATGAAGGGCCGTCTCTGTGGATTTGCCTCGTTGGTAGGCGTGTTGATTTGAATGTAATGGGTATTGCACCAGACATCCGTCTCGAATGTGGCGGTGTATCAGTCTTTCCTGCAATTTCAATAGAAAGGAGGTAAAGCTGATTGGTCGAAGTGCCTTTGTCTGGAAGTAAGAATCTTTACCGGGTTTAGGTAGGAATATGACTTTGGCCGCTCGCCATTGAATAGGGACATATCCCATGGCAATTCAGCCTCGTAGTATGTGGTACAGAGACCTAACTAGCATTTCCAGTCCCTCTTGAAGGAGGGTCGGGAAGATACCATCAGGGTCTGCAGCTTTGAAAAGGGCAAATGTTGAAATCGCCCATTTTGTGCGGTCAAACGTTACGACTTGGAGGCTACTTTCCAATCATTAGTCGTAGGTCTAATCTCGGTAGCCTCCATAGTTGGTGTATTGTAGGGGCCCAGTTGCATGGAGTCAGGAAAGTGGGTCTTCAGAAGGAGCCCTAGTACTTTCTCATTGGTTGTACAAAAGTCACCATTGGGAAGTTGTAAGGAAAAAGAAGTTACAGAAGAAGAAGCTTTCATTTTAGAAATAAAATCAAAATTGAATTACTAAATTTAAGATCACAATTTGATGCATTTTTTTAACGAAGCGAAGGATATAAGCACACTATAAGAGTATTCAGAAAAATTTCCTGAGGTACGAGTTAGGAAAAAATATAGATTAATTTCTGAATAGGCAGAAGGTGAAGTATCAAAAGATCCCCCGACAGAATTTAAGAGCATTTTGTCAATATTATAATTTTTACAGATATTGTAAAGATAGAAGACATATTTAAAAAGGTACTTTTAATTTGTCAATACAAATGATACATAAGAAATTAAAAGAAAAGCTGGATTAGAAAAACAAATATTGTATTAAAAGAGTTTTTTAACGAAAAGATTTAAATTCTGCACATGGCATAAAACAATTAATATGATAGACTTTTTCCCCTGTGCTAATCATTTTCATTAAATTGCATGTAATTGTAGCAAATGCAGAACTTTCTTTAAGCAAATTAAATTAAATTATAGATTACGGTTGTTCAACAATGTCTGCAGAACGAATAAACGCACTTGCTGTGTTAAGTATAAATTAAGTTTTTGATTTTTCTAAATTTATTAATAATATGGCTCTATGAAGAAACACAATTAAAAATATTAAATACGCCTTAATTATTGATGAAATGTTTAAATAATTACCATAACTTATACTTATTTACGACATTAATATGACTGTGTATTTTTTTATTATGCATTGGTTGTGATTATTAAAAATATCATAGATTATATTGTTTATTGAACATTGACGTTTCTGTCTGTGTGTTCACGGTTTTTTAGAAACTGTTAGACGAAGTCGAACAGCGAACGAAGTCGAACAGCGAACGAAGTCTCTCCGAATACAGTTTTGAAGCCCCAAAAAATTACTTGCACTCGGGCCCCTATGTAGAGTAGGCCGACCCTGTATATACAGAGCATCAGTTCTTTTACAGAAATTTCTAAAATCTTAATTTTGGGGAGTATGTTAGTAGAATCATTGTCAAAGTGAAATGTATTTAATTTATCGTCATTTGTTCGAATTAGTTTCTGTGCTGCTACATAATTATGGTATATCTAAGCTACTGAAGATGCGAACGGCGGAAAATTGGGATTTTCGTTGGAAAGCCTAAGGGTGGAGATAGTGGAAGTCTGTAAATACCACTAACGCAGTATCTTTTTCTACCGTAGTTTTTGACGTTTGGAAGCAATAGTTTAGTTTAAGTAAGTATGCCTTCCTATTCCTGTTTGAAATAAAAGGTTTTGGGGACTAGTCTTCCATTTTCGTAACCGCAACGCCTTTTTCGTAAAATTTGTATATGTTTTGGTATATTACAAAAATCTTTTAATGTAACGTTTGACGTTAATCACAAAAAATAAATAGTGTCAAGTTAGCTTTTAATTCCAGTACTGTGTAGGAAATTAATACCACCCAATGTATTTATTTTTAGTATGAAATTGTAGCTATATTACAATAAAATAGTACTTTCCTATTTACTCATAAAATGATGTATTCTAATGTTATTTTACTAAAGTGCAAATAAACTTTTAATTTCTCAACCTGAATGAAAAAGGATTGCAAGATTTGTAAAAATTTAGAACAGTCCATTGTTAGCGACCTGAGTAGTAATCCTTCTACACATTTTAATACATTCTTGTGATGAAGTGGAAATGAAGACTGAAATATATATGTACAACATTTGATGCCTTTAAAAACAGCAGAATAATAATGAAACAGTCATTATAATCTAAAATAAAGATTATAATTACACAAATATGCATGATTACGAAAATCATAGCACGTCGTTGGCGCTAAAGCTATTTCTGGAACTTGTAGCCTCCTCAGAAACGTCATAATTTTACAATTGTTCTCTATTTCTCTATAATGTATTTCAACTATAACCTTCACACCCATTTTGTTGTGTATAACTGTGTTAGAAATAAAATGTAATTCTGATCTGTATTTTTACTTTGCAGGTAAGCCAGGAATGACTGTTAACTGATGTTTACGCTTTGCAAAAATAGTGAGGTGAGTTACTTGATTAAAGTTTTTCTATTCCAACTTTCACCGTAATTTTCCTAAAATGTCTGTATTCCTGTTTCAAAGTAACCAAACAGCAACAGACGTTACATGTATAACAAATGTAGCAGTGCAGTAAGCGATTTGACATAGGATTTCAGAGAACCTAATAGAGCGTATCTACCAAAAACCCTTGAAGGTAGTGCCAGTAAAACGTACCAACTATAAAACTAATCAGGACAAAGGATCTACGAACACGCGTCAGCAGTGCCATACAAAACCTTACGGTAAATCATAACGTGCTTATCTCGAGCGCTTTAAACTGATGTGATGCAGCAGCACAAGGCACTGAATAGATCTTTAAATTGGTTCATTGAACAGTGAACGGAAACAAAGATCATTGTCCATGCATTCTCACGTCTACTGCTGACTATTGTTACTCAGTTAGAGGCACCCATCCAGCATTTGCACTATCAGTGTCTGCTGTCTTTGCTCCACTGACCCTGAACTATAAAAAGCGACATTTTCCGCTTATTTCGCTCCACCTGCATTGGAGAACATTGATGCTAAGGTTAAGTTTTCGCGGATAATTAACTGCAATTATCTTCTGATTTTTTGCCCCAGTTGGCATGTAATCGGAGCACGAGCTCTTCAAACGTAAAACATGACGCTAATGCTACATTGTAGATATAATTAGTAAGATTGGCAAACTTCTCGGTATAAATTATGAAAAGTTCATCTTCTTAAGTAATCTTGAAAATTATACATAAACAACGGAAATGTTGTCTTAATTGTGTTGCGGTAATATTATTTGGTATACAATTTTTAAGCAAACTGAAAGTGATTTTTCAAAAGATAGTGTGTGATAGTTTAATATCGAAGAATTTCCGTTTCTCAAAAGCTGTATGTGTGGTGCAAAAACGCTGTGTGAATTGAAATGAATACTACATAACATTTATGCTCTTTTTAAATATTGTAATTAAATATTGTTTTTTCGTACTTCTGCAAAATATAAACTCTCTATGTGGGTTTAATTTTTATATAGATTTTTTTCTAATACACGATCCATAAAACCAAACTATGGGAAATTATTTTTTGCTGCTTTATATATCCAAAGGATACTTTGGCTATTTTCTCACTCTATAGTTCTTTTATTTTTTCGATAGAGCGTGATGACCTTCTTTTATGCGTGTGCATGTAAACTGTAAAGTAACATACATAAGCATAAACTCGATATTCCTAGACTTAGGATCAAACCCAGGTCCTTTAGCGTAGCGTAGTACAACGCACTAAGCGCAAAGATAAATTCATTTTTAACTTTAAAATAGTATAAAAATCTGTTTAATATGCACCACTTTAGGGCGTTTCCTTTAACACCACACTCACGAGGCTTTTTCTAGTGTTTGCTGGGGCAATAAATGTGTAGTGTGTTATAATTTCACTACTCTTAGTATTGGCTTTACCACGTATGTTATTATTACCACTGTAAAGTAGAATTGGCGTGATTATTAAATACATAACATACATAAGTTTGTAATTACTAGTATTTTGCTTGGTTTTGTAAGATTTTATAGATATATTTATTAAACAAACGTGGCTATAGGGTGTCCTTAGGCACAGAACTGAGGATGATACGTATTTGACGTACTCCAGTATAACAAATTGGAATGTTTTCATGGTTGTAAAAAAGTCTACATATATTACAATAGTTGTATTAGTGTTATATTTTTGCCAGAAATTGCAGTATAACATACTTAACAGAGACTGTTGCAAAATACATAGTTAACCTTCAAGGTAACTTTGTGAAATGAACATAAATCGTTTGAAAAGGTCTGTAGTTTGAACTGGTACCTGCAAAGTTAATTTCTTTTTCTTCATGTTCTTGTTACGGAAGGTTGGTCTGTTTTCCGATAAATTTCTCTCGATTGTTAATCGTCTTGGTATTGGGAACTACAAAGTTAATATCATTCATTTAATCATTTTGAAGATGTTGAATATACTATCAGATTGTCAGACAGGAAATAGGCAAAAAGGAAACATTTGGAAGGTAATTACTTGTATTGAGGTACTTGGGACCACATAAAAAAATGTAGCAACTGGATCTACATAATGTCATTCCAACAAATTTTATAACATTGCAGGTAATTATTGTAGCTGTAAACAATTGGTTCTGTGTTTCATGTCAGTGTCTAGCAATAGCAAGAAATCAAATTAAGTATAGGTGTTGTATATAAAGTTGCTGCTTAGTATCAAAATAAAAATAATTTTTTTATAGAATTGAATAATAAACAAATGTTGGAGATAGGAATTACGTACGAGGGTGGTTAATTATTTATTGTCGCTTATATAAAAGCCAATGACTTAGACATTTGAAACAACTTACTATAACGATGATGCAGAGCCTGAAAACCTTTAGAAAAAAACTTTTTCCTTTATTTTTCCACTTATTCCCAACAGCCGTTACCTCTTCATCGTCCAAAAAAATGAGTTCCCCGAAGATGGTTTTTAAATGGGGTACAGGTGAAACTCACTGGGAGCCAGCTATGGCGAATATGGGGGTTATTCAAAAATGTCAAATCCAGTATTGTGGATAGCAACCATAGAAACACAGTTCTTGTGTGCGGGAGCGTTGTCTTGGTGGAACAGAATGCCGCGTTCGGGTTTCTACGCCTTCTTTGCTTTATAGCCTCGCGAACTTTTGATATGAGTACTACGTAGTAGTCTCCTGTTATTGTATGACTACGTGGTAAATAGTCAACAAGAAACACTCTGTCAGATTCCCAAAACACTGTTGTCATTATCTTTCCGGTCACACGGAACTTTCGTGGGGGCGAAGAACCACGATGCCGCCATTCCATACTCTGTCGTTTTGACTCTGGATCAAAATGATGAACCCAGGTTTTATCTACAGTTACAAATCTTTCCAAAAACCCATCTAAATCCGTGTCCATTTCCTTAAATTGCCCGCAGCAGTAAGAAACCTGACCCGCATCTAATCAGGTGATAACATTTTCGGGATCCATTGTGCTCAGACTTTGTTCAGGCCCAATGCAAAATTTTCTCAATGCTTCTAACGGAAAAACCACATATCGGCGATATATTTGATGGTAATTCTGCGATTACTCAGTACCATATCATGGACAAAATCAATTTTTTTCTTGAGTGGTCCTAATTTAAAATCCGGGCACCAATTCTTAATTACTTGATATGAAGGGGTAGGATTACCCAACACACTGGACATGTTATTATAAATTTCCTGAGGTGATAAATCCTTCTTAAACATATAATTTATCACAGCAGCCCTAGTCTCAAATTTTTCTAATTCAACAGAATCACCAGTACCACAGTAATATTAAATGTATAACTTTTATAAATAAGAAGATACGCACCTGCAACTTGGGATATAGTAATGCCAATAACTGTTGTTTTTAGGAAAATAATTATTCATTTGTCGGTCAATGCCTTCTGTGTTAGGAACAATATCTGATGAACCATCCTCGTATATTATATAGTTATATACATAAGTAGTTTCAGATATTCAATATAATATGCTTATTTCGAAAAATTTTGTTTAATGGTACATATTGTAGTACATAATTGATTTTTAATGATGTTTATTGAAACATGGAATCCGAGCAACTGACATTGACACTATTTTAAACATATATAATATTATACTAGCTATTTATAAAAAATATGGTGCTATAATAACTAAATTCTTTTACATTTTTTATTTATATATCGAAATAATTATTTTTCTAAGCTCCCTCTAAATGACAGTAAATCAAAATTTTTAAAATGTCGAAAGAGCAATATTTTGCAATTGAAGTTTAGATAAAAGGTTATTAGATTGCCCTTAGCGGTTCACATTGTTAGAATTTTGTGTATCAAAAATTATTTATTATATTCCATCTTACTTCCATTATGGTTGGTAGCAAAATTTATAGATATTTCTATCAGGAATTTTTTATGAGCAAACGTTCATGCTAACCTAATAAAGATCCAAATTCCCAGGATGTATTCGTTTTAATTAAAATCTGGAAGTAAACGATTCCCATGTAATCGATTCCTTCTTTCGCGAGAGGACTAAGAGAGTAAAAAGCACTGCGGTGAGGTTCATTCCTACAAACAGCATCAGTAATGTGTTAGTTTAAACTACCGCAATTTTTTGTGTACACGTAGTTTTTAAGAAAAGAAACGTGATCAATATTCTTCAAACCAAACCTAGATTAACTGCTTCGAGCTGAAGTTTTTCTTGATGGAACTTCCAACAAAATTACCTTTTCGTGGTTTCTAAATTGACCACGTAGCTCTACACTTGCGGAAGTACGTTGTGTACGAAATTTAGGTGATCTCTTTCGCTCCGAATATAAGAGGTTTGCTTTGCGGACATTCTTCGCAAGATTGCTCTTTTTGTTTCAAGGAAACGATTTCGTAATCGATTTATTTTGTTTGGTACGCATCGGTAAATAATTTAGTTGAAAATAAAAACTAAAACAATTTCAACGCGGAAAAATTGTTATTAGATAGGTATCGAGTAGTTTGTAAATGAAAACGAGGCTGAAACGGAAGAAAGGAAGCGAGAGATGTTTCATATTATTACTTTGGTAACACGTTTAGTTCTTGTGCTAGAGTACTAGAAAGGCTCTTGTTTGTTGTATGTTTCAAGTAGCCCTTATTAATATGATGGACATGTTATGTATTTTTAAAGGAAACTGACTTTATTTAATCGTAGCTGCGAGTAATTAATTCAGAATTAATATATCGCGTACTTCACTTCAATTTTAATATAGCAAGTTAAAAAGGTTTGCTTTTAGCTTCTCTTTCGTGTGCTATTTCTCTTGATATGTATTTGCAGAAAACTTCATTAAAAGTTTGTATTTACTCTGTCCGATGTTTAATCTGATGTGGTCATCGGATAGACGAACTGATTTTAACCAGGAAAAATTGCATATGTATATTACATCAAGCTGCAAACTTTGAGTATTTTAGGTTCTGTAGCAACTTTAATGAATAACTATCATCAAGTGGTTTTTATATTAAAGTTTTTTTCCTAAGATGTAATTAATTTCGCGATGACCCCAAGACTTCTTTATATGTAATCGAGTTAATAACGTCAACCGACCTCAAAGCGCGAAACCACACAAAAGATTTTTTCTGCGGCGGCTGCGAAAGTAACGCAAATTAAATAAGGCGAATTAAGCGAAAATGACAAATTGTGGTTATGCTCACCTGTCATTCCAAGTTCTTTGGAAATTTAAATTGATTAACGTAATAATCGCGAAGTAACAAATGAGACGGATGATTACGGATATTCTGTACTAAAGTGATAAATGAAGGCGGAAATAAATTGGGTAAATTATGCGTTTGCCCAGATATTTATCACTTCATCATAGTTATCCCTGGGAGGTATTCAGGAAGTTTTTGGGACCAACTTTTTCCTAAAAAATTAATTTGCTTAAGGGGCTACTAAAATGACTCAGAAAAGGTTAAATATTAACGCTTTCTATTGTAGCCGTAGCTACGTTAATAAGCAACCTTCTCACTTGCAATTTTTTAATTAGAGACAAGATATTCTAGATCGAAATAAGGTGAAAATTTATTTAAAAAATCTTAAGAAATCGTGTTAAAAAATTGCCAAAGATAGTGCTAAAATACGGTAAAATCGATTTACTTTTATGATATCTGTAGACTTAATTTAGTATAATTATTACACGTTATTACAAAGTGCCATCCTTTAAGAACGTAACACACACACACACAACCTTAATCTCAAAATTTATTAACAATGCAATGATCATGTTACCAAGTTACTTTATTGTATAATATACGTATTGTTTTCCACATTGGCTGCAGTTCATTTTCCAGCGTTCAGGCAGATGGCCCCTAGAATATAATGATTTGTCGATGTAAAAAGTACTTTTGAGTTGCTTTAGGATCTCCTTAAGTGTCTGAATGGCTTATGTAGTTTTGCTGACATCTGGTGCTTCTTCAGCCTTTTTTGAGAATTAATTAGACTGATTATTCAAAATTCGACTTAAAATCAAAAATTAAATGTAATGTAATTAAGTGTAAGCTGGTGCTAGTCTGGTTGGAAGGGACGTTTTAAGCAAACTTGGAGTGTCTTTGCAAACGGCAAGGAAAATTGATATGCAGGATGAGCTCAAACAGTTAATAAACAAATATCCAGCAGTTTTAGGTGCATAATTGGGGAAATTTGTTTACGTTCAAGCAGCAGCGAAACTGAAACCAGTGGACACACCTATTTTGCGCAGTCCAAGACCCATTCCTTTAGCTTACAAGAAACAGATAGTAGAACGACTAGAAAAACTAGAAAAGCAAGGTGTCGTATTGCAAGTCGAGGTGAGCATGTGGGGTGCTCTTTTAGTACCAGTCCTAAAGCCACATAATATGATTCGTATTTGTGGCTGAAAGTCTACAGTAAATAAATATCTGGAAGAAGTAAAACACCCGCTTCCACGAGTAGAAGAATTGTTTACGTCTGCAGGAAGGTCAACATTTTTCCAAAATTGATTTTAGTTAGGCGTACAATCAATTTGAACTACATCCTAAATCAAGAGAAATATTAACCGGGAGCACCCATAAAGGTATCTATGCAGTTCATCGAATGTCCTATGTCCTATGGAATTACACCAGCAAGCGCCATATTTGGACGTCATATAGAAATATTATTGTAGGCCCTAGGGTATGGAGGCAAATATTAATTTTTAGGAACGCCGAGTTTAGAGCCGTCTATTTTTTTTTCACACATTCATACTACCGTTCCCCCCCCCGGAACCGCTTTCGCATTACTTCAGGGGGGTGCGGGCGTCCCTTACATACTAAACATTCATGCAACATGCACCCTAAACTTAACTAACCAAATGCGGTTGCCCCAGTCGAGATTCGATCGCCCCAACGAAGCAACTGCATTTAGTGTGACCTCGAGTGGCCAATGCGTTCTCGCACTCGACCACCGCGGTCCCAGAGCCGTCTATTTGACCCCTGGAGAACGAACTGCAGCCAGTACGGAAAGCAATACGTTTAATATACGAAAAATAAACTTGGCATTGTTCTGTTTGTAAGAAAATCAGATAAATCTTGAGTTTAGGATTGCGTGATTATGTTCTTAACGTGTGGTAGTTTGTAATAAGGTGAAAAATTGCACTAAATTAAGTCCATACACATCAGAAACGTAGACTGATTTTACCGTATTTTTGCACTACTTTCTGCATTTTTTATCACAAGTTCTTATGATTAATTTAATAGTTTTTGCATCTTATTTTAAATTAAAATTGAAAAATTATTTATATCAAATAATATGCAATAGGATTTTAAATGAAAGCAGAACAATGAAACATATACAGGAAATCTTTATTAAACCACTTTAATTTATGTAATGTTTCGTAAAAATCTACTGTTACCGAAGGGATAGCTTTCTTAAAATTGTTTCAGGTTAATTAGTGTAAACAGTACTTTTTATTTGATAATACGGCAATTGTGTTTAAAGAAAATAAAAAATGGTAATTATCTTAGCAATATTTGCGTAAATCAAGAGATTAGCAGTTTAGTTTATTTTCATCAATTATAAAAGTGTGTTACAGCGGTGTATATTGGCAGCAGTCCTTAAAAGTGTCGTTAATGTTTTATTCACTTCCATTCAGAAATGTTATTAAACGATTTTTGTGCCTATAGTGTATTGAATAAGTATTTTAGTACTATGGCAAACTTAAAAAACAGCTTATTTTTTTATTTATTATTATTAATCGAGGTCCGTTCTAGATATTTTAGTGACACTCGGTATATCATGATCGCTTTTCAGTTATCTGAACACGGAAACTGATTGACGTAATAATCCCCAAGTAATAAAGGAGATCGATCATTACGGATATTCTATACTAATCTGAAAAATGAGGACGTGAGCAAATTAATTTTGCCTTTATCCCGATATTTTTCACTTCATCGTAGTTATTTTAGGAACGCATTTATAACTGTTTTTGGGGAAAAAATGGTATACTAAAATTTCTAATTTATTTATTATTTTAATAGGAAACTGACAGGATTTCATTATTGTCAACAACAATTAGTTTTTTAGCATACACAAAGCCTGCAATTAAAAACAATACGAGGGCAGCTTTTTAAGTTTTTACAAAAACTAGGAAAGAAAAAATGTTTTTTGGAACAAACTGCCTTTAAGATTTATACACTTTTGCATGCGTTCAAACCAATTCTCGAAATATTTTTTCCACTTTGAAGTTGGTATCCCAAAAACATGGTTTTTGAAAGCTTCAACAGCTTCTTGAGGTGATGAAAATCGCTGTCCACGCATTTTTGTATGACATTCGGGAACACAAAGAAGTCGTTAGGCAATAAATCAGGCGAATACGGCAATGAGACATTAATTCGATGTTTTTCGCCTTCAAATAATCACTTGTTTGGCATACTGTGTGAAAGCTGGCATTGCCATGATGAAGAATAATGCGACGTTTTCGGTTGCTTTTCCTGACTTCGTCGATGACTTCTGGCAAACAAATTGTTGTATACCATTCGGCGTTAACTTCTTTCTTCGATCCTGTAAAGGAATTGTTGCGACATGTCCAGTACAACCGAAGAAACAAGCTATCATTTTCTTGGAAGTGCTTCGTGAACGAACAACTTTTATGGGATTCCGTTCATCCTGGAACACCCAAACAGTGGATTGTTGCTTAGTTTCCGGTTCGTACGAATATATCCAAGTTTCGGCACCTGTTACAATGTTGTATACAGATTTTGCAGTCCCTCGGTCGAATTTTCCGAGCATTTCCTTACACCAATTATCACGAGCGTTTTTTTAGCTTCGGTCAAATTATGCGGAATCCATCTGGAAAAGATCTTTTTCACAGCTAAATGTTCATGCAAAATCGAATGTACTGCAGTGTTCGATATGCCTAAGGATGCCTATATTTCACTGTAAGTCACATGCCGATCTTCTTCAATCATGTTGCGCACAGCATGGCATGGCGCAGGCGGCGAAGAATCGGCGGCGTAGAAACGTCCCATTCCCACTGTGGAGAGCTTATGGAATAATTCTGTCCTTTTTCAAATCATTTTCCGCCCTGTCCTCTATCGTCGATTGATTGGAAACCGAGTTAAAACGAAGAACGATTTTGATAAGCAAGCTTTGGGTTGACAACCAAGACGTTAGCTTCTCTAAAAAGTTGATCGAGAACTGAATTATTCGAAAACCGGGCGTTCGAGGACCAAGGGTCCACTGAAATAGTATACAATTTTGATCAAAATGTTCTTGATTTACTTATTCTGCTGTTCTACCATATTTTGTGGTCGATTTAAAGAATGATTTAACTTTTAAAATTTCTTTCATCAAAACAGATATTATTTACCAGCACTATACAGTTAACAGAATTTACATGAAACAGCAAGTAAAATTATCCAAGTAGTGACAAATGTGCGGTACAAATTTTATTTTTTTACGTTTATCTGAGAAAGTTTCACTTTGGTATAGTAATGGTCTCTAGGAGGATTTTTTAGATGCATTGTGAATTTTCTTAACGATAATGCTCCACATCAAATGCAAAAGTTATTCAAAGTAATTCAGAATATGATATTGCAATAAGAAGTATGGTTGCATTTTAATGAAACTAGTTTTTCTTGAAAATAATGTCGATTCAAACAAAAGATTCATAACAAATTGATAACGTTTTGCAATATTTTGCGTTAATTGTCCATATCAAATCGTTAGAAAAAGTCACATAGAGTACGTAATGTAATTTTGGAGGAAACTGTTTTAACGATGATAAAAACAGTTACTGCAAATGTTATGGAGAAGATCCCATTCATTTAATTTCAATTAATTATGTAATCAATCACTTACAATTGATTAATAAATAATTGGGCAATTAATTAGAATTACTTCTTTAGTAATTATCTGCTATGGGAGCCAGTTTTTATCTACTTTTCGAACTGTTCCTTAGCTGATTTGTTATAAACCTCTTTAGATTATCTCTGATAATAGTGGACATTTAAATTTTCTACATGATATTAATGCCTTCATCATAATGTTTATCTTGACAAATAAACAAAGTAAAATAAGGACAAGTATGTATTACAAAGTTATAAAATGTTGTCAAAGAAGATACTACAGGATAGAATATAACCACAACAACACGGAGGCGTTCCTTGGAGGCATCATCAATCATAACGCTCGTGTTTTAATCCTGCCCCAGATTCGAAGTGCTTTATCAGACTTCCGAACAGCGTAATGTCACTTTGCTCGGAATATTGAATGAATAATTAAACCAAACTTGCAATCGCTCGCGAGTATTATGTTGCTAGTTCTGATGCGGAGCTTTTGGTGCATGCTAAGTGCAAAGTAGTGCCAATTTATATGGGTTGTGCATCCGGCACATTAACTAACCGTTGGTAAGTCCCGTGCTGGATCGCATTATTAGACGTGTCCTTAAAATAACAAGGGTCTAGGGGGTTTCCTGTTCTATGGCAGTGAGAATTGAGGACACTGAGTGTAGGGAACGATCACGGAAATCGCCATATTGAGTCACGCACCCACGCAAAAATCAAATTACTCGAATGTGGGCCAACTCAAGGAGCAACCTTGAAATATGGAAAATGTGAAAAAACCTGCAACATCCCTCGGGAATTTTCCAAGAGTTATGTAAAATTGAAGGAGATAACACAGCCGTTTCTGCAGGTTTAATTCCGAGGAACCCTTTGTGAGATTTTATATTAAATCAGGAAGCAGCGTGAATATTGTGCTATCAACATTCTACCAACCGTGAGTTTTATTACATGTGCAGGTTCCTGAGAATAAAAGTTTTATGTGAACAATTCTCATATATGATTAAATTTATGCGCAACAATAGGAAAAGAGGCTGTAATATTCAAAATTATGAATATATTCCACTTTGACACAAAACCACGATGTCTCCCTCCCAACGGGATTCTAATAAGGGTGAACAAACAAAGTAACAGAGTAACAAAGACCAGAACTGTATCCAGTCACAAAAAATAAAATTGTCAGTATGACAAAATATGTAGCTTATAATATTTAGGTATTGTATCTCGTAAAGGCAATACTTATTTCAAACGATACTTAATTTTATGTTCAAATTTGAAAACAACAAAGTAAAAATAATTAACGATAATATCAATGGATTCAGGAAGATCTTCGATCAAACTTTTCGTTTTTGAAAATCTGAAAATTAATGAAAGGTGGTGGAGTATTGGCTGCGAGTATTAACAATGTTCATGGCATTGTGAGGGGGGTGCTTTCAACGAGGTTGAGGAGGTCGTCTGGGAAATCTGGATATAGACTTGATAAGACGGCTGTGGGAGGGGGGTGCTTCAGTTTCCTGCGGGGTTTCTGGGGATTCGGTTGCGGCGTCTGTGAGAAATTCGGAGGGTCGCTTGGACTATGGGGTTAATGCCGTTGAGGGTGCGGATGGTGTAGGATTTTTGAGATTTTTGGAGGCGGTGGCAGATGGGGGTGATGCCTGGGTTTTTGTGAATTAGTATGCTGGGGTAGTTTAACCTGAAATCCTGACAGAAATTCTTTCGTTCGCATTGGCGGATTTTTTTCTAGGGCACGAGGTGAGAGGGAGGTGGGGGCAAGGTATTCGATTATGGGGCGGATGAAGGTGTTATAAGTATGGTGGAGGTTGAAAGCATCCTTAAATACGACGAAGCAAGTTGGAGCGGAGCGGTTGCAAACTTTTTTGAGATTTTCTCGGAGATCTGGTATTTTGGGACTGCAGGCTGTTATTTATGTCGATTTTCTACTACCAGGTCAGATAATAAACAATGAATATTATTGTAACGTCCTTGATAAAGTTTGTACAAAATTTCGAAAAAAAAGATGGGGTTGTTGTCAAAAGAAGTAATCCAAGTAATCCTTCAACAAGATAATGCCAAACCACACACGGCAGAGATTACCAAGGATTTTTGAACAACTTGAGCTGAAAACTACGGCAACCTGCTTATAGTCCAGACTTGGCTCGTTCAGATTTTCATTTCTTTGGACCGTTTATAAGTCAACTTGGACGCAAGCGATTTCAAGAAGGCCAAATGTGTCCTAAATTGATTTAGACAGCAGGAAGAAAGTTTCTGTTTTGCAGGATTTCATGCTTTGATGCAAAGGTGGAATAAACGTGTAGATGTTACTGGAGATTATGTTGAAAAATAAAACTGGTTTAATCTATATAAAGTATTGAATTACTTGCTTTAAAAAAATGTATTTTGGTTTTGGCGTGAGCACCTCCCCCTCGTATATAAAATGTATGCTTTCAAGTTGACTACATTCAAAAATTAGCATTAAAAATATTTTAGGGTCGAAGGCCTTCGAAAAGTTACTGTTGCCGTTGATATAAGTATCCCATTTGACTGTTGTTTACAAATGTAACCCTGATATTTATACAATAGACACAAAAATTAATATCTAATAATAATAACAGTCACAATTTCAACAGGTTGTATTTACTTTTCGTGCTTTATACGTATTTCGACATTTTACATGTCATTTTCAGAAGCATTTAATGCAGTAAACGTTTGCAGCTAGGGCAGCAGCACATTGGATCTTGATTTCGGACTTGGCTCTGGTCTTCTATTCCAAAACTTTCAATAGCGGAGAATTTATGAACTAAATTTGCTCATTCATGTATTTCTTAAAGTGTGTTTGCGATTTTGAAAGGCCTCAAGTATATCCAATTTACGGTTATCATCACAGAAGTGTAAAAATGTTATCATATTATTTGATGTCAACGCATGAGTGTGTTCTAATAAGTGCTTAGCGTAGTTAGATTTTTTTTGAGTGGTTGTATTTGTATTGTAATAGCATTTTACAAATTATTTAGCTTACAAAAATAGCTACATATGACAGAACGGTGTTTTATTTTAGTATGTAAGAGCACCATGTAATATTCTGGGGGTATTAAAATATTATTATAGAACGCAGACGGAAAGATAAATAGAAGGAAGAAGGTGAAATTTAAAATTTTTATAAATTCGAGGTAACCAGAAGTAGGCTAATGTAGCTCGAATGTAAATTTCCGCCGTCTCCAGAGAGCAGATGCCTTAAAAATGTATTTACGAATGCTTTCGTAACATTAGAATGAAACTTTAGACTAAAATAAAACATTCACTAAGCTTCGCCGAATACAGTTTCGAAATACGAATTTAATTGGAACCCTGCAGCCAAGGAAGTTGAATTTTTGTACAAGTAAACAGCTTAACGAAAATTCACACGTATTATTTAAAAGAAATGCCTTCCTTAAAATTTACGCTTTAAGTTCATGTTTATAAATTATACGAACAAGTTGGATTATTTATCCCGAAAGTAGAAGCTGCCACGTGCAACATATTGGGTAATTCTGAAAGTAAGAGCAATTTCAGTAATTGACAAGTTAGTTTGTTTAAACGTAAACTAACCATCAAATGTGCCACATGAAAAAATGCGGATTAATACTTCTACAAAACGAATTTATTGGCTTACGTCTTTTCTAAAATTAAACGTTTCCCAATTTTCACAGATTACATTGTAAAATTAGACTCTCCCACATACTGGTTGATTAGTGTGTTGCCCTGGTTTTAGTATTAAAACGTTTTATTTATTTCAAAATAGTCTATTAATACCCTGACAAGTAGATGTGCAAGTTATGAGGCATTTTGTGTGTTAGTTCATACCCATTCACCAAAAATTGTCTTAGGAAA
This sequence comes from Limonius californicus, assembly GCA_014611495.1. NCBI lineage: Eukaryota > Metazoa > Arthropoda > Insecta > Coleoptera > Elateridae > Limonius > Limonius californicus. The sequence continues at coordinate 18,175 of JABXWE010061473.1, forward strand.
TATACAATCACATTTTCTTAAAATGTGCTATCTTTATAGTATGATACGTATGATAAGGCCGTCCACCGCATGTTCGATTAGATAAACATTATATCAACAAAGCGTAGTTGTTAATTGACTGCAAAATAATATCGCCTTTAATTGTAAAAGATTTTCCAACGCGAACTTCATCGTTGTTACTGCTCGTCTTCTATCGTTCTGCTGGTTATAAGAGAGAGGATAGAAAAATTGTATTGTTCAATTGAAGATAAATGGTAAGACTATTTTAAGCTGATGTCGAAAGGTTATTGTAACTGGTTTTAATAACACAACAGTTTATTGCTGACCAAAACACCCAATCAAATGTTGAGGGCATGTAGTTATTGTAGGTTATGTTTTACAGATGAATAAAATCACAAGCAGTACCGCCAACAGTAATAGTAATAACAATAGTCAAAAATAAAAAATCATTAGTAGTAGAAATTTTTACACACATTTTTAAAACGTGTGGAAGTGTAATAATTTGTTCGGTATTTTAAAACATTTATAAAAAAAATTGTAAAATATGAAACATATGATTGCTGAAATATGTGTTATAAGGTAAAGAAGGTTAATGCCGCTATTATATACGTTTGAATATATACGGAATCTATATACCTTGATGTGTCAATAGAAATGAGGTCCGGCGACCTTGGTGTCCAAGTCACTCGACTGCCATTACAGGATTCAGTAGCTATTTCAGTTAAAACTGGGTGACGTCCTTATTTATCAATAATTAAACTTTTAAACCTCTGTTGCTAACTCTGTGTCTGTATTTATATTAGGCATTTATGCATCAATTTGTTGGTATTCATTTTAAGTCTTGCATTTGACAAGCTAGAAGTAAAGAACTAATGAATATTTGAGAATTCAAATATATTTATTGGGTAAATAATTTCTATAGAAAAAATTGCATCTATTAATAAATGTTGTCTTTAATATACTATGACTCAATACATTAAGAAAGTTAAATATTGGACTAATGATTCTAGAAATAGCTTCCCATCTAAAAATTGATATAAATAAGTTTAATGAATTTTTTTAAAGGTTTCCCACTAGAAAACTGCAAATGCAAACAATGTGAATTTGAAACACATTTTCACAATTAAAATATCTGACAAATTGAACCAATCGTGTCGAGATATAAGTAAATAATCAGATAAAAGTTTCTAGTTTTGGAGAGCTATGTGCCATGTGAATGAAGCTGGGTGTGAATCGCTCTAGGGCGTTTTGGCGCGGCCGGTTTGGCGCGGTCGATTTGGCGCAGCCGCTTTGGTGCAGACCCGGTTTGGCGCAGGCACGGTTGGACGCAGGGACGGTTTGGCGCAGGGACGTTTGGACGCAAACGTTTAATAAAGTTTCTTATTCTATAACAGGTTTTCTGTTATTAATAAAATTGCTTAATTATCCCATTGTATTAATAAATCCAATTAATAAAACAACTGATTGCACTTGATATCGAACATTTAACTAGGTAACGGCAACGTTTATTAAGACAATGCAAATTTTCGTATTGCTATAGTGCCAAACTAGACAAAAAAATAAATACTTTAAGTACATTTAATAAATTTTTTACCATAAAAATTGTGGTTTTTTAATTGATCTACGTATAAGCAAATTGTAGTCACTCTCGGTGAAAGGAAAGCTATCAAACAAATACACTAAACTTAATATGAAACAA
>JABXWE010061476.1:0-10993 GCA_014611495.1 Limonius californicus
ACACACACACACACACTCATATATATATATATATATATATATATATACTAAAAGTAACTCTTGTGTGGGTAGCCAATAAAAAGCAGCTTCAAATAGAATTTGTTGTAATCGAAAAAGCATTTCGGAATTCGTCATTGCCGCAGGCACTACCTACTTCTTGTTAGAAAGCTCTCTACGTATCGACGTCTTCGCGGTAGGAACCGGCCGAAGAAAATCACATTAGGTTTAATAAAATATTGATAGTGTATCAGATAAAACCCCTGCTGTCTGTTTTACCCTACTGGCTATTTTTCTCTGTGACTTCCTGAGGGTGTAGAAGCTTAAATTATCTTCGCCCCTCAAGTCACGACAAGCAAACAGGAAAGTGTATCGCCAAATTCACAGATGGACGTGGTTGCTTGAAATGTCTCACGCAGCTGCTTTTACCACTTATTGCTGTTATTTTGGATGCTATATTACACAGTGTGTTGAAGACAAAATAATTTACGAGAAAACTGGCTATGGATTTCGACAATTTATTGTGTATCATACGAAAAAAAAATTTGATAGTAATATGAAATTTAGTTTTGGGATCTACTACAGTATGATTATCAAAATTTTCTATAAAATTGGTCGTAGAAAACGAAATGTCTGTATAATTATGTAAATCAAAGTAGAGTTGCGTTGCTACAATTATTTATAGTCTAGAACACAAAATTTTAGATGCGTAACAAAATATCCCCAACGAGGACAATCATCCTGTAAGTTTTTTTGTCTTTTTCACCTGATAAAAGTCAGCTATTGAATAGCTTGATAAACCTTGATGGATTCTATGGACAAATTTTGAAATTTTTAATTAATAAAGGCTGCCTTAAAGGAGTCTAGTTATCAGTACATTTTAGCTTCCGTTTCATACCTAAAAATACCATTTTATAAGAAACTTTGTTTACAACCACAACTGGAATATATTTAAATATTCAGATTTCATAGTACTTAGCGCTTTCTTATATTACAAAAATGTTTGCAATATACAGCGTGTATCGTAACTAATTTCTAAAACTGCAGAGCCCGATTTTAAGACAAAAATATCGAATAAACGTTTTGCCCAAAATGGTTTATTTTCGAAATAAATGGTGTTGAATGTTACCAAGAAAATAAAATAGTGTTAAATCCATTTGAAAATGAAATCGTGTGCGAATTTTAAAATCGCAATCACAATGTCACTGGCATCACCATCAGATATATAAATTTCAAATTTTTAAACTGTTACCCAATTATAGTTATATTTCAAATAGTGATTATTTGTGTTGGATTATAACTTGCGGATATTATTTTGTTTTTAAACGTGCCCAAAAATTGCGGACGGAAATGGACACAAAACGAATATACAATAAAAGGTTTCCAGATGCACGGTTTTGCACGATGGTGCTGTAGCACATTTGGGTATGGTTGCAAGGGATTATTTAAATACCAATTATCCTCATCGCTGAATACGTCGTGTAGGACAAGCCATGAGAGGACATCGAAGGAACCTAGCAGAGAAAGCATGAGCACCAAATATGAAACCCTTAGAATTTTTTTAGATATTTTGGGGACATGTCAACTCACTACATGTTAAAACTCCAATTGCGTACGTAAATGATTTGCGGAACTGAATTGTTGACTCTTTTAATTGTGTCAGAAATACAGCCGCGATTTTCGAACATGTACCATAATCAATGGGGAGAACAATGACATCAGGCGTAATAGCACAAGGAGGACACTTTGAACAATCTGTTTAATACCCAACGTACATAATATATATTGTAGTTCCGATTTATTTAACAGTTGATTAATTAGTTGGTGGAAATAGTCAATACCCTGTATCTCCAAAATAAAGCAGTTTGGGGAAAACTTTTATTCTTAGTTTTTGTCTTAAAATCGGCTAAAGAATTGCCTGCTGAAATTTTCGACATTACTTAGGAAACACCCTGTACAGTAAAAAAATTTAAACCATTCATATCTACCTTAATTAAAGCCCAGTATATACACATCAACTGTTCGATATTCAACTGATGTTCTGATGCTATGGGACGTTAATTAAATAAACTATGTGTGTTACTTCCTAACCTAACTTTTGAATTGTTTTAAATCCCTGCAAGAGATACCTGATAGCATGTGTGCGGACTTATTTAAAGTGTTTAAAGTTTTTTTCTTATATGAACAAAAAACTCTGAGAACTATAGTGATAGTTAGTCCATCTTAAGGCACAGGTTTATTTTTTACACCTTCAAAGAATTTATGTAGAATCAACCAAGGTTTATGCATGCTATTCAAACGCCATCTTGTGCCAGGTACAAAAGACATAAGAAACTTTTAGTAACCAAGGGAGGTGGAAAATTATGCATGCACGAGTAACTAATTTGTGATCTAGGGGAAAAGTGCTTAGTAACTCGTCTGTGGAGTAGAAGAGTTTTTACTTTTCTTGGTTTGGAGCCCACGTTAAGCTGTAGGTCCTCTATGTTTGTAATACTTTAAAATGCACAACATAGGTATAGGCGAGAAGATCGCTACGTCTCGTAAGAGATAAAGCACCCGAAGAAAAAGAAGAGAAAAAAAATTATAACAGCTCAACTATCCTTTGATAATTATTAAAGATTTATTGTATACAGTACAAACTGTACGGTTTAAGTAAACACATTTATGGTTTCCTACGGGCAAGATTTATAAAAAATATTGATCACACGGTATATGGTGTTAATATTTAACTTAATAAATAGCTATGATACGCTGGAAAGATTTCTACGACTAGATTGCATCCACAAATCTGTGTTATATTATCCCTAATTAATTAAATAAGCCTAAAGTTGTTGAATAAACCTTGGCAGCAATTTTTGTGTTGCTGTGTTGTTTGATATTGGATTTTCGAGGCCTCAGGCTGTTGTCGATTTTTATTTACATATTATCATTGCAGATGTTGGAAACTTTTGCCATTCCTATTTGTGTTTTCCTATCCATAAACAAACTTAATTTAGAAAATGTGTGACATGTTGTCAGCGTGTGTAAAAAATATGTGGTTTGTGCGAATTTCGACTTTTCATGTGTGAATTTTATAATACTCTTCTATTCTAGAGTGTATTAAAAACACATTTTAATAATTAAGGTAATATGATTAATTTAACAAAAATAGGTAATTTTAATAAAGAAATATATTTGTTTTCGTATTACACATCGGATTATATAGTGATATATTGACGTATGCAGAATTAAAGAAATTTAGATACATGTTGATGACTTTTATTTAGGTGGACTACGGTTACTATTATGCACTGTACAACATGGAGGGTGCTATTTAATTATTTTGGGGGTTCGCTGTAGATTTATGGATATGTTCTTACTTCACGGTTCCCTGCGCCCCTAGCATATGCTTACTTCATAATGCATTGGTTTTAGTATGTATACCCACATGCCCCGCATTACATTTTCAAGTAATTTGTTTTAACAACATCGAGGGGAGAAATCTAAAACAAACAAATTATGATAACTGTTTAGAAACATAAGGAAGGCGACATTAAATTCAGACATATTAATAAAAAATTCAACATTTGTATTTGCAAAAATATCGGTTCACACCTAGTGAAATCAGTAATTAATTGATTAACATTCATTCTTTATATCACACATTCTAAAATATTTTATAGATAGAGTTTTCTGGCTTTAATTAATTTTCGGGATAGTAATACCTTCATTTAATGCTAATTCGTGATCATTCACTATTTGATGGTAAAGCTTGTTTGAAAATGATAGAAATAACAAAAAATATATACAAGCTGTCGACGTTGAATACACTTCATAGAAAAATCAGATGCATTACATGATTTAATTTCCTGCTCACTCAACTGAAAAGCGCATCCGAACAATCTGTAACCGTCGTCGGGCAAATTTTACAGAGATTACATCCACCATTTTATTTTCATATATTTTTCAGAACTCCGTGACATTTACAGTCTGTAATATACACCAAAGAAATAAGTACATTTTATGACAATATAAGAATTTTAAAGGAACATTTATTCACTGTTTCCTTTCTCTTCAGGTTTAAATTAGAACAGACTAATTGTTTTATATTATATAATGATATTCAGCGTAATTATGTATTTTTATCGTTATAATACTGTTCTATGGGTTAGGCTAGCCTCCTGCCCAGCATACGTGCAAAGAGGGCTCACAGAACTTCCTCCATTGTAGGTAATTAACAGGTAATTGACCTATACACAGAAGAAGAAGAAGAACAATCTTCATAATACTCGAGTAAACGGTTAAATCCAAATTTTCTGTGCCAAAGAAGGAATTCCTTTAGTATTATAACGCAGCTTTTAAAAATATTGTGTTGCAACCCACCACACGGTATTCCCCAAATCGGTTGGCAAATCTCTAGGCTTTCTGTTGTGCAGATTTGCTTTAATTCAACGTAATTTAGGAACATTTACAAATATGTTGGTGTTTGGAAATTAACAATTCGTAAAAAATATGTAAATTATCGGATTCGAAGTATGCAAATATAAATAAAATATTTCGTATTGTAAATGAGTGTTAACCACTGGGCTACGTATTATAATAGCGCACCATAACTTTATTGCCAAATTTGGTATGTACATTTAAAAAATTTATTAAAACAACAAATACATGTACCAGCTCCATGGAACACAATGTTTAAAATCAGCATCCTGTATATTTGGTTATGGAAGCCGAGACCTATAGAGTATCTTTATCCACTGTACGAGAAAACAGTAACACTGTTTACATTTTTGGTCATGTGGAGGATATTAAACATCAGAAAATATAATTATTCCTCCAATTTCCTACAACTCAGTGTTGGAAGACCTAATATATTATTTCGAAAAATTGAGAGAAAGCCAGTTACTAAAAATTCTTCAAATTTTAAAATAGGAAGTAGCTATTTAAGTATCAGGGGCGGTAAGAATAGTTTACTGATCAAGTGTAATAAACTTGAGACAGCGGCCCATCCATGATTAGTTCAAAATCCACTAACGACCGAGCTGCTTATTATATGATCTACACATTCTACACGATCGGATCAATTAAATAAAAATAGAAAGACTAAATAACATTGTCTAAACATGACCACATAATTTGTTAGAATTACTTTTGATTTGGTTTTTAGCTATGGAGTGTAAACGGTAATATGTTGTTAGGCATATAGTCACCTCCCATTTTTTACTAATCGCCCGTAGCGTTAAACATAACTTACCGCTTTGGAAACAGATACAATAATGCGCTATCGTGCAAAAAAGATATTTACCGAAGCCAGTTTGATGTATTTTTGGTTAAAAACAGTTAGAGTTCTACCGCCATTTATCATCTTCAGTTAATAATATCTGCATTAAAGTAACTAAAGATTGACGTACCTACATCAGTTTGTTTTGAAATGAATTTATTTTCAGTTTTCATTTCAACGTAATTGAAACAAGAAAATATTGGTGATGTCTACAAAATCTATTAATATCTATAATTTATTGTAAAGTACGATCTCTATTGAGTTAAGGGAATTCTTTAGTAACTTCAGATTTCGTTTCTAGCAGGTCTAGAATGTTTTAAACCTCGTAAATGTAGGGAACAACTTATACGACCGGTCTAAGCAACTTTTAAATGATGTCTTTTACATGTCAGAGCCCTGCTATGTTATTGGTAGATAAGTCACTAAGTCAGCAAAAGTAAAGTGTGTTGCCTACTTTTAACACATATTTTGGAGGGACCTTGGTGGACCAGTGCAGATATCCATTATCACTCGAGGTCACAGTCAAATGCGGTCCGATCGGCTGCGTGGTCGAACCCCAGCTGAGACGACCGTATTTTACTTCGTTAAGTTTAGGGTACATGTTGCATGAATGGATAGTATGTAAGGGACGCCCGCACCCCCTATGAAGTAATGCGAAAGTGGTTTTCCTTAATAAAAACTTTTGCCCTATTTCGAATGACATAAGGTTCGATGGATTTGTGTCCATACATCCGCTGCTTGTTTAAGAAAAACCTTGCTTGATCTTAATATGTTGAAAATGCAACAAACTATAAAATATCGAGTTGGGTAATCTGATTCTAGGCAAAAAGTATTTAAACCAGTTTGCGCTGTTATAGATATTAGGCAAATTATCCACAAATCCCAATAACTGAATATTTCAATTTTTTTTTTAGTTAATACTAAAAATTAAGCGCAATTGCCCCAACTCGAATATCTTGCCGATTACAAAGTTCTCATGCCATATCGTGGCATATGCAAACGGTTGTGCTTCGGGGGGTATGTAAAGCTGTCGGTCCCGGTTGTCATACGAACATCTGCGACAATCGTAAACCATGTAGTGGAATTTCTCTTCTCTGCCGGACGAGTTAGATTTGCCTTCTGCCCGACATATGTGCACTCCATTGTAGGTAATTAACAATTCATCAAAAGAAGAAGAAAAAGGCAATTTAAAAAATATAGAGATATCATTAAAAACTTTAGTTTCTAGTACATGCTCTTTATTTTGATAAGAACAGTAGATTTGTATTCATTACGTTTAGAAAACGTATACTGACAAGTTACTGTCAGTTGCGATTCATAGCGAATCCTGTGGAAATTTAAATATGTTTCAGCACTTAATATTATACTTATAATAACTTAGAATTGGGATGCATTACTTGTAGCTACTTGAAACAAGAAATACCTTATAGCTATAGCGAGCTACAGAAAAACAGTAAGTATACCGGAAAATCGAGAAACTGCCTCTTCTTACACACACTTCGTTATCAACATATTTTATACTATTATTTTAAGGGTAATTTAAAGTAATTTTATATTTAAAAATTCCAAGTCATGTTTCCCATAAGCTGGGTAATATTATAGAGTTGCAGATTAGTATTGATACAATTGTAGACAGATGAAGTGAACCAACCAGCGCTAGTGACAGCACACCTGGATGTTCTAGTAATAAAAAATAATCCTGTACATCCAGCAATGGTGTCTTAAACTGATGTACGAAACCTAAAAGTAGTAACGTTATTATTTATTGAGTTATGTAAATACATGAGTAAAGGTTGATTATTTTTGTTGTTGGCTACTAAAATCCAGGGTGATTATGTAGAAATAGGTTTATAAAAATATTTTACATGTAGGTTAGTTATATTTGTAGGAAAATAAGCAAAAGTAGCGCTTTAATAGCAACTGTAGTGTTGTTAGCTACTGAAAAATATGTTGAACCGTAGCTGAGGTACAAATGGTATTAAGTAGCTGAGGGTGTAGCTAGCTATATTTTACAATTAGCTTCCAACACTATAATTATTACATGTAATATGTTAAAAAACAATAGGACCAACCTGTAACTCTTCAACAATGATTGTTTTGCGGAAAATAATCTCGTAAATAACCAAACTAGTCATTCTCTCTATAGCTTGTTTGTTCGCTACAGAGTGTGGTGCCCTTCTTTCGTATGTCTGTTGCATGCATTTAAGGTAGTGTATATAAACATAGGGGACCTACTCTTAAACGCGGGACCCGAACCGTGGGAGGTGTTTTGCGCTTCTTCACCGGAGAGGCAGTAGTAGCTCGGTGGACAAAAAGCCGGAATTCTTGCACTTAAGTTGGATTCGGATCCTTCAGCACAGCACTCTAACGCGCTAATCATTTCTCCACTGTGGTATCCTAACTATTTAATATTTTTTGCCGATTATGGTACTTGAAACACACCCCTCTGAAGAGACAGATCAGTTACTTGTGTCTGCTCGACAACTCAAATTGAGAACGAACAAAATATTCTTTACGTCTGAAATATTTGAGAAGATAAGGCTTTCTCAAAATCGTCTATATAAAATATTTCTTAGTAAAACCAAACATGCGCCAGTGTGGTCCAATGATTAGAGCACTGGGCTCTGTTGTGGAAGGTCGGGAGTACAAACCCCCGACTCGATGTCTGGTGGGCGGCCTACCCAGTCGGTTTAAATAGTTGGGTACCTGCGTTCGAATGAACAAGGGGGTAATAATGCGGTTGTCTACAGTGTGATGCTCACCAGTTTGGTACGCGACAACCGAGTGTGAGAGCAAGGATCGGGAGGTCTGACCTTCCGCCTTGCAGGCTAATCCCCTTCATGGAGTATACAGCCGCCCCATTATTATAAAACCAAACAGTACTGTATAATTTTGAAACTTTATACTGTGTGTTCTAAAAGCTTGCAACATTTTTAAGACGTACCGAAATAAAATAATAGAATTTCCATGTCCAATACTAAAATAGTTTCTATTTTTTTCAGTACCATTATATTAATCTGCGTTCTGTGCCTGATTGACTTCAGTGGGTCCGAGCAATGCGTGCTGGAATTATGGATATTTAACGTAGTATACTTGTCGGCTGTGGGATTGTGCTTGGCACTGGAGTTTTTCATGTCCTGCGTTTCCTATAGAGGAAGCATTCTGAACACCGAGCCAAGAACTGCTGTAAAATACATTCTGTATGTAAGATTAGGTAAGTGCGCTTAATGCTAGGTATATCTCTAAACGAACCTATTAAAATAGGAAATGGAATACCCACATACAGGGTGTCCTGTACCATAATTTATACAGTAGATACAACATGCAAAATTTCTAGTTCTAAATCTCGCCACTTCTGCAATACAGGGTGTCGAACATATTTTAAATACTCCTAATTGATTTTATAATATTTCGGAAGTAACACACTACATGAGCACTCTATAATTTTTTGTAGAAATTGACTCACCAGTGGCGTAGCTGCGGGGTTGGTGGGTCTTTCTTTCATAAAATGTTTTGCATTATGTAAGTAGTAGACTGATGTTTTTGTGAACTCGTCTATGGAGCTAACTATCAGATTTTCTATTTCATAGTTTTAATTGTATCAACTTACTTTTTAAAAAGTTCAAAACTACATTAAAATAATTATGCTTTATGAGAAAGTATATTTTTTCAAAATTCTTATAGAACATCAGGACTGATTTTTAATTTTACCTCTTACACGTGGAAGAATTGCAAAGAGAAAAATACACGTACACAAAAAAATTTCTAAAAATGTAAAACAAATATACTGTGGCCATAAAAAAGATATTTCAGATTACAAATTTGCATATAATTTCGCAAATACAGTAGACGTTGGGAAAAATTAATGTTTATAAGGCATCCTTAACACTCAATATATTTTTAGTATGATATCTCTTAGAGGTTTACGGCAGTTAATTGACTAAATAGTATTAGTACACACTCTGTATATGTACGGTACAGCAGAATCAGATAAATTTAAATTGTAGCAGCTATAAAAACAGGCATAGTATTGCAGTTTTCAATAGAATTGAAATACTGAAATAACATACAGAGTAAGTCTGTATACCGCTCAGCTTGCCTTTTCGGTTAATTGAAATATAAAAAGAAAATATTTTTGAACCGATTGTTATAATCGTTTATGCCTATTATAATCTATCCAAAACTAATTTTGATAATACTTCAAATACTTGAGACATCAAACTGAATAGTTTTAGTAAAGTCACCCTGTATCGTCAAATTTTATAATGCATAGTAGTTTAATTTAAAAAAATGGTCAAAGCAACCTAGTAAATTATCAATGTACACCTTCGCGTGTGTTAAAATGAACCACCCTGTATATTATAATTTATTTGGATAGATATTTTTAAGCAGGGACCGCGGTGGTCGAGTGCGAGAACGCATTGGCCACTCGAGGTCACACTAAATGCAGTTGCTCCGTTGGGGCGATCGAATCCCGACTGGGGCAACCGCATTTCGCTTAGTTAATTTTAGGGTGCATGTTGCATGAATGTTTAGTATGTAAGGGACGCCCCCACCCCCCTGAAGTAATGCGAAAGCGGTTCCGGAGGGGGGAACGGTAGTATGAATGTGCGAAAAAAAAAAGATATTTTTAAGCAGAGTACAACCATACAACAGTTATGCCAATTATTATTCTATACTTATTTACACCGTCCTTTTCGCAGCAACATGTATTTATGACTCTTACAGCACTGCGAACGGTGTTAGTCAGAATGCAGTGAAAGTTATTATCTTACTTGAATTTCAATTCCTAACAAGTGTCAACTTTTTTAATCTAATTTTAATTTACACCTATACATAAATAATATAACGTAACATGTTAAAATATATTATAATATACAGGGTGCTTGATTTAAAATTTTAAACTTACCATATTTTTCTGTGAAACCAATGATAAATACTAATATACGACCTTTAATCTAAGTTTCTGTGCATGTTAACTATATAATTTTTTCTTTGTGGTGATATTTAAAATTTCTATTGGATAATATTATTATTACTAATAACATATCATTTAACAGGTGTACTAATTGCTGAAATTGTTATTCTTGGATATGGGGTCTATTGGATTTGTGTCAATTACCATAGTTGTCCCGTCAACTATGCCAAGACAGTATTTCTAGGTAAGTTGTCATTTATGTATTTCTTTACTTAATTGTATAGTTTGGTTAACTTAAATAAATTCGGAATATTATTATTAACATATTTTGCAAAGCTTACCCATTTGTTGTTTAAACATCAGCCTTACCTTTACATTTTGTCGTTAATTGAATATAGCCATAGTCAGTAAAATTTTAACAATATATAACCATGAATTAGATCTTTATTAATTAACAATTTCGTATATCAGGTGATGCGGGGCAGAGTAAAATAGGCAACCCAAACTACATGTCACCCAGTACTGCGATATAAATTTATTGCCGGTATTATGAATCAGAGAGGCCTTTATGATATGCTTTTCAGTAGTGCTGTCAAATCCGTTACATTTTAAAATCCGGATTTCGGATTTTAAATTATCCGGTATCCGAATAATCCGGAATCCGCCGGATTTTTACTATCCGGATAAAATCCGTCTTGCAAATCCGTATCCGATAAGTTCACTATCCGGATTCATCCGGAAAATCCGCTATCCGGATTTATCCGAAGATCCGGATATATCCGAAAAATTCGATATCCGGATTTACCCTAAATAATCCG